>JBBPBO010000005.1:65320179-65447570 GCA_037974295.1 Cicer cuneatum
AATTATATTGCTAATTTTTATAAAAATATTTTTGTTTTAATATTTATTTATTTTTGTTTAAAACTTATAAGATTGTCTATTTGTAATCAATTATTGGTTTTTAAGTTGTGATGATTATATTTTTATATACTTTGTGGTCATTTAAATGTTACGTTATAATTATTTAAATGTAATTAAAATATTGTGATCTATTTATGTGTAATGAATTATTTAGAGTAACTTAATATAAAATTAAGTTTGTTATAAGAGTTATGTTTTTTATTGTTAGTTTAACCGTAGAGTTATGAAATTAAGTTGTGATGATTAGATTTTGATTATATACTTTGTAGTCATTTAAGATGGTTGTTACATTTTAATAATTATTAAAATGTAATTAAAATATTGTGATTTCTTTAAATGTAATGAATTATCAATAATAACTTAATATGAAATTAAATTTGTAATAATAGTTATGTTTTTTATTGTTAGTTTTTTAATCATAAATGCAAAGTTATGGTATAAAATTTATAGAGAGTGATTACTTTTTAGAGATAAGGTTAGTTTTGTTGGTTTTTTATAGATTTCTTCACCGGATTCATTTTATTCAAAGAGTGATTATTCTTTAGAGATGAGGTTAGTTTTGTTGGTTTATCATAGGTTTCCTTCACCAAATTTATCTTATTCAAAACAAGTCGGACTATAAGTATGGACAAATTGTATTTTCTTAATTGTTTGTTTTTTCTTCTTCTTTGTGGTATTAAGATGGTTGTTACATTTTAATGATTAAAATGTAATTAAAATATTGTGATGTATTTAAATGTATTGAATTACCGATAGTAACTTAATATAAAATTAAATTTATAATAATAGTTATGTTTTTTATTGTTAGTTTTTTAATCGTAAAGATATATGCATAATTATGGTATCAAAATTATAGAGAGTAATTATCCTTTAGAGATAAAGTTAATTTTTTTGTATTATCATAAGTTTCCTTCACCAAGTTCATCTTATTCAAAGTAGAACTACAATCATGGACAAATTGTATTTTCTTAATTGTTTGTCATTTTTTCTTCTCGTTTTTTGTTGAGGAGTTATTTGTGCTCACTACTTTCCAAATTTTTTTATTATCTTTTTATACATGCATTAAACCAAAAGAATAGAACATTATCCGAATGAGCTATTGGTGTGAACTGTAAACAAATTTGTGTACAACCATGTTCTCATAAGTTATTGGATTAGTGCTTATGGCCAAACGGCTACCAAAACAAAGTTGTTATGCTATTTGACATTGTAATCTCTTACCTAAAATGATATGTAATACTTGTTTATATCCAATTATCTATTATGTATAATTGAACTAAAAATCTAAAAGAATAAAAGAATTGAAATGTCATTTTGTGGTTTAAGAGTTCAAAAGCAACGGACCCTTAGTTAAAGAAAAACAAATGATTCGTATTCAAAATAAAATGTGTTGTCCATCTTAAATTAAAACAAGATATAGATAAAAAAAAATAGAAGATGAGTAAAATTAAATGGAGTCCTTATTATTAGAGATATAAAATTAATTACAAGTTAGTTACAATAGTTGGGTTTTAGTTACTATACTTAGAAATTAGTTGTTCTAATTTGAGTATATAAGCTTCATTATACCTATCATGGTAATGATCTTTCTCATTTAATGAACACAAAATTTATTTTTATTTTCGTCTCTTTCATGCATAATATCAATAATTTGTGTATTTTATTATGACATTAGAGAGATAATTACTTCGCTACTTTCTTTCTCAAAATTTTATTGTGAATTTTTTTATAGAAGTTTAATTGATTTATTTATCTTTTTCATTTGATTTTTGAATAATTTGTTCATTTTTTTTCTTTTTCTCTCTCAAATTCCAAGTTAAAATTATCTTATTGTGATGAAGATAATACAAAAACAAAAAAAAAATAAGACAATGTGTATTAAGGATAACGTGTTTGCCAACAAAATTTTGCCAAAATTTTGCCAAAACTCAAGACTTCTTCAATGATTTGATATCAACATTGTTTCAACATCAAAAGTATTGAGTCAATTGCATTATTCAAAGTTTTCTCATCACATAACTCAAGAATATATGTTTTTGTTGGAACAAAACGTGTGAATTTAAAAATTGTTGAAGTGCCACATTGGAAAACTCTCATTTTGAGTAGTTTTAATCACTATATAAATATTCTCAAAATTTTGTTGAAGTCCCACATTGGATAGAAAACATATGTTGGTTTGCTTCCATCACTATATAAAGAGTGTCAATTTATTGTGAAAAGTACACCAAAGTTGAATGCATTTCCCAACTTTTTCTTTTCTCCCTCTTATATTATGTTCGATTGTTATCGAACCACTTCTCCCCTTTCTTTATGTCCTTTCGATAGATTGTTATACCGTAGTCCCTTCGATATTTTAGAGTGGTATTGTACCGCAGTTCCTTAGAGCGGTTGTTATGCCATAGTTCTGTCGAGTTTAGTGGTCCTAATACCACTATCCTTTTAGAGCGGTTTTATACCGTAGTCCCGTCGATTTTTGAGTGGTCATAATACCACTATCCTTTTAAAGTGTTTTTTATGCAACATGGCGCAGTCCTTTAGAGTGTAGTCATTTTGATTTGAGTGATCATAGTACCATGTTGCGAGGCTTTAATCGCCTTATTAAGAGTGACTTTAACTTTCATATTGAGAGTGGCTTTAACATCCATATTGAGGGTGTAATTCTAGAACGGTTTTCTACGATGCAATAGAACTCCGATACAGTAAATTTGAGCTGTTTTATCTTGGGAACGTCGTGGTTGATAGTCTGCTTTGCACAATTTGGGCAGTGCCGCGAAACGTCTTAAAGAGAGCGACCTAGTCCGCGACTCAATCCAATAATATCTTCGGTGGCACAATTTGTGATTTTTAAATAGTTTTTTCAAACTCAAAATACAACAGTTTTCAAAACATTTGTTGAATATTTTTCAAGAACACCAACAACGTTGGTGATAAAATTCTTTCTTTTTACCCAAATGGACATTCAAAACTAAATGCAAAAAAATATCTTGCATGAAAGTGTAGACTTTGGATTCAACACTTACCAACAAAAAAGAAGCAAGATTGTTTTTGTTTCTAAAAGAAAAATCGATTATTGGATTCTCAATTAGATGTCCAAGCTAATGACCAGGAGTTGCGCAAGAAATTTCATTAAAAAAAAAGGTAAAAGAAGATCTTGCATGAGGCATAGAGACGACTCAACACCTACTACAACAAACAAAAGGACAGAAGCAAGATGACATTTGTAAGACCCTTAAATTTAAAAATTAAATTATGGATTTAATATTAAGTGTATTTTGGGGATATTTGTAAAATATTTAATATGTGTATGTTTTGTGTGAATATATATATATATATAAATATTTATTTTTGGAAGATGAATTAAAATTATTGGATGAAGAGTAAATTAATTTAATTACGAGTAATTAAATTATCGGACAGTTAATTAAGAGGTTATCAGCTAATTGCGACGAAACCGGTTAAGTGCTGGAGGGTCCAGCAACATTATAGTATTATTTTTGATGAGGTGGCACCCACATATGCCTATATATAGGAGTGAGAAGGAGGAGAAAAGACAGAAAACACTTCCTCCTCCATACTGCATGTAACAGTAACGTTCTTCTTCTTCCTCCCATTCTGATTTATGTTTCCCGTTCAAAAAAAAAAAAAGTTGCTCAAAAGTGAGATTAATTGGAAATCCAAGCACCGAAACACCAAGTTCCTAGAACAAAAGTTGTTCCCCTCCTCATTACGGAGCTAGAGAGCCCACTTTGGTAGCGACAAATGCAAACGGAAACTTCGCCGACTTTTGTCGCGAAAACATGAACGAAAGCAGAAACGTAATAGAGGTAAGGGCACCTTCCACTTTCTAGATTGCATTAGGGCTATAAATGCATACTGTTATGGCATTAATGATGTTTCATTTTTGTTTTGAAGAAAAACTGTTTTGCATGTTGTTTTGGTTGTGTAAGAATACTGGAAAATAATGTTCATGTTGTTTTTGAGAAATGACCAAAATGTAAATGTTTAAAAATGTCTATTTGTGGTGGTTGACAATCTGTTTTCTGTCAAGTTAATGATAAACTGGTGTTGATGATGGTTTCAAAGGAAAAGGATTTAAAAGGGTGGAAGCGTTTTTCTAGAAAATCTGTTATTTGATGAAAAATGTCTGAGTTTTGTGGTTTTCAAAAGAGTGGTGAAACTGTTTTGGAGTTATGTTGGTTTTTCAAAGGAAAAAGTTTGAAAATGTGTCGAGGTTTTCAGGAAAATTTCACTGACTTCGAAGGTGTATTTGAATACAGCATGAGTGTATTCGAATATAGTCTGTCAAGCTTCTATTTTACTCAAATTTTCGAACTTGTATTCGAATACGGACCTCTGTATTCGAATACAGATGAAGTATTTTTGCTTCTGACTTAGCATCTGTATTCGGCTACGACCTTGTCGTATTCGAATATAGAATTGAAATTTTATCACTGTATTCGAATACAACACCCTTGTATTCGAATACAGGATGCTGATTTTCACTATTTTAGCTTCTGTATTCGAATACAAGGGAGCTGTATTCGAATACAGATTCGTGTTTTTCCAGAAATTCAAGTTTTAGACACTGTCATGTGAACTTTAAGTGTTGGGCAACATTGGGAAGGTTTGTAATGATTTAAAAATGGAGTTTTTGTGATAATTTGAAGTGGTGATGATGAATCTTTTGAGATCTCTACTGATGTTGTGAAAAATACTGATTTTTGCACTGTGACAGCTTCTGTATTCGAATACAAGGAAGCTGTATTTGAATACCGAGTGTTGATTCTGCACTGTTTTGGCTTATGTATTCGAATACAAGGAAGCTGTATTCGAATATAGATTCGTGTTTTCCAGAAATCTCAGTTTTAAACACTGTTTTATGGATTTTAAGAGTTGGGGAAACATTGGGAAGACTTATGATAAATAAGAATGGAGTTTTGAAATAATGAGAAGTGGTAATGATGCGATGCTTGAATGTTTAGTTATTGATGTGATGATAATGAAATTATTGTGTTGAGATGTTTTGGGGAAATGATGGAAATGCTAAATTTTACTGATGTTGCATACTGTTTTCAATGAAGAGAAAACATTGCATGTTCATTCATTGCATAGTCAGGTGGTGACCGCGATGGGCCATAGAGTAATGCGTAAAACGTGCTAATCTGTTGAGCGATTGCACGAGTGCTGGTCTGTTGAGCGACTGCACTGGTAATGGTCTGTTGAGCGACTGTACCCTGAAATGCGCAAAAACGTGTTGATCTGTTGAGCGATTGCACGAGTGCTGGTCTGTTGAGCAACTGCACTAGTACTGGTCTGTTAAGCGACTGTACCTTGGTATATGTAAAACGTGCTGGTCTGTTGAGCGACTGGACTGGTGCTGATCTGTGAGCGATTGTACCCTGGTCATGTTGGCCATTAAAGTCAAACATATATAAATTGTGCTGGTCCGTGAGCGACTGCACCTTGGTAATTCCAAGAAGTTGAGTACATGAGCATATACATATTGCATCGGGGTGGTTGACCGGTGGGTCACGAATTGGATATATGTTGATGATTGGAAATTGATGTGTATAAGTACTTTATAAAATCTGAATTTCTGATAAATGATTGTGATTGCTGAAGTGATGGTTGTGCTTACAACATGTTTTCCATATTTATTGGTTGCTATTTGAAAAGGCATACATGTCATGAAATTTCAAAATGAGCATCCTTATTTATCATCATTGTTATATGATATACCATGGATATATTTGTTACTGTGATATAAATGTTATGTGTTAATTGTTAATTTCGGTCGGTGACCCTTTACTATTATTGTGGAAATTGGGCTTTGCCCTCAGATACCCCCCAAACCCATATTACCTGTGGGTCCCCAGACGACGGAAACATCGCTCGATATCATTGATCGTTTCGTGCCTACTGCTTGGGTATACGACCCCATCTCAAGCAGGGCCACGTACACGGGGAGATTGAAGAGGACCTGTAGGACTAACAGAGTGGCTGACTATGTGGAGCACACCTATGCGAGGATTGACTTTCCTGTGCCTTCCAGATTGGTATTGGAGGCACACAGAATTTTTTGAGGACGCGGAGGAGCTGACGAGAGGGGTTGAGACGGAGGCCACAATGGGTGTGGTGACTCCTAACCCAGTGACTGGAGGAGCTGTACATGATATAGAGGTGGAAGGGGAGAATCAAAGACCGACGCTAGTAGCAGATGATGTTTCGGGTCCATCTAGGACATCCGATAACTGCTTTGAGATTCTGGCACCGCCGAAGCGACCCCGATTGTATATTGATCTGACTTCGGAGGAGACCGATCCTTCCCTATATGATGAGGAGGAGGACGTTACGTCGAGGCGAGCTGCAGAGTCGGACGAGACTTGCATGGGCTGCAGAGGGAATCCCTGCTACTATAGCTTTAGTGCATGATCAGTGTAGACTTTTTGTATAGGGTCTTGATTTTGGTGGATGTAATTTATTTTGAGAATTAATGTATGACTTTTCCGCTGTTTTCTTCCGCACTCTGATACTGTTTAGTGGGCCACAGGCCGGGTGTTCTATTTTGAGATGATATGACACTGTTCTTTTCAAATGTATTAATGTTTATTATTAATTTCCAAAGTTAAGTACCTAGTGATATTATTATGAAATTATCTAATTACATTCATCGATTAATTTACGACGTACTATTTTATGAAATGAATTAGTGAAAATTTTATTTTAATTCTTTTTGAATTAATTCTGAAAATTATTTTTTTTATTTATTTAAAAAAAAAATACACTCGCGCTGTGTTTTAAACTCGGGGTGTTACAACATTAGAATCTTTCTTGTTCTTATTTCAAGAGAAAAATAAATCTTCCAAATAAAATCTTTAAGTCAGTGTATTTCCGACGTTCAAAAACCTTTTATCCAATGTATTTTCGGCATTCAAAAATCTTTTAAGTGATGTATTTCAGGAATTTTATAAATCTTTTAGTCAATTTATTTCTGACATTTCAAAATCATATAGTTGATATATTTCGGTGTTTTTCATTGTATTTCTTTATTTTTTTTGACAACATTTGTGTTATTAATTTCAACCTAGAAGCAAACACCTTCTAGCTTACGAGAATATTTAAAATGTAAAATTAGTTAGACTGTGAATTACGCAGTCTAAATCCGTGAATTTGCAAATTGATCTGCGATCTATGTAACTTTTTAAATAAAAATAACAACTAACTTTGTCTATAATTTGGACCAAGGAATTATTTTGGGTTTTATTTCTTTTATATCATTTTTTAAAAAAAACTTTTCAAAATACATTACATTGAAATTTATATACTAAAATATCCTACTTTTTTGGACTTTCAGGAGGTCGCATTCCCGCCCTGCGATCACTTGAAGGATTATTTTTTTTCTCTAGTAGGAGGTCGCATCCTGGGGATGCGACCATCTACTACCTTTTAATTTTTTATTTTTTATTTTAACAAAACAATAATATAGTAGGAGGTCGCATCCCCGAGATGCAACCATCTATAAAAAATTAAAAGGTTATAGGACCTTCTACTGGAGAAAAAAAATCATCCTTCAGGTGGTCGCATGGTGGGGATGCGACCTCTTGAAGGTCTAAAAAAATAGGACATTTTAATATATAAATTTCAATGTATGGTATTTTGAAAAGTTAAAAAAAAAGGATATAAAAGAAAAAAAAACCATAATTTTATGGCAATAATATATATATATATATATATATATATATTATTCTATCATATTTTTTTATTATACACTTAATACTTTTAACATTTGTTTGGAATATTAAATTCTTTTAAAGTACTTTTTGTGGTTTTATCTTAATACTTACGACTTCCTAGTTTTTTTCTAATACAATTTACAAATTATAACATAAAATTATTAATGGTAGATTTTTTAAAAACAAATTTTTATAATATTAACTTTTAAGTTTTTTAATATAAAATTGTGATTTATTTATTTATAATTTGTAAATTAGTCCATTTTAATGTGGAGAAACGTGGGGTGGATTCGGACAAACATGTCACAATCTGTTATCATTAGTGAATGGATCAGTTTGATCCATTTAATGTGAGAGTTTATGTTGAGCGTATTAAACGAGACAAACTAAACTGCATATCTAGCTCTACTAATAATTTTTTGCATGTATCAAAATTGCAAATGCATCTCCAATATTCTCTTTGTTAGTAATTTTATGGATTAGTTTGACCAACAAAAAACATCAGAGAATCAAAATGACTAACTAAAAACATATTCGAATACCAAAATGACAAACAAAAGACATATTTAAATATATTTTTATAATTTTCATACATTCAAGAACTATTGCAATAACACCTCACACATTCAACGGTCAAAATGATCATTTACTTATTCATATTCTCATAAACCAAATTGAGAACGCCTACAAAATCACTGACCATTTTAGTGGTTTACTTAAAATAAAAATATGCAATATTGGTTCATGTCTCAAGTATTTGAGTTTTAAAGTCGTGGACTTTATACATGAAGCAATTGAGATTGAATAGTGTCAATTTGATATCGTTGGACTAAATATGTTCAAAATTCAAATAATTTGGATTACTGGTTAGGCTAATTAATTATGATTGTTAATTTAATCAATTAGGAGAGTGTCCAGAAGTTTGATTTGTTCTAAGTTATGGTTTAATCAATTAAGTTGATTGGTTAATCTATTATGTAACAGTATAGTAGTTAATCAATGAAGCCCGATTATGAAACCTAACTTCAAATGACCAATGCAAGGGACTCAACACCTCGTAAGTCCAATTATAAAGACTCATTTGAAAAATGAGTTGATGCTTAATTGATTAGATGTCAATTAATTAATTAAGATGTGAACCTAATCAATTAAGTTAGTGAAAAAATTGTCTAAAAAGTTATTTATGGGTAATATGAGAATTGGTAATCAATTCACCCATTTTATTAATCAATTATATGAGTAACATAGGCTTCGTGATGTTATAACAATGTGATAATAGACTATGCATCAATGTTGGAATGTTATGCGGTGAGATTTGATTGTTGGTTCTTATGTAACTAACAGTGGTGTTGATTGATGACTGTGATCAGATACACAAATTCTTGGTGTTGATGCCATGACCCAATTTGGGAGTGTAAACCGCCGGCTGTTAGTTGTATTTTGTCATTATCATCGGGATTACATCGTTGAAAGTTATAAGAAGATAATGAATATGACACTGAAGGCTTCACGACCTTGGAGGTGTGGAGTTTGAGAAAATGAGACTTTTTTTTTGCAAAATTGAGACTAATGGAGTTTGAGAAAACCATTCATGAGGACCCAGACGACTTAATGTAAGTCCCAAATTCAGCAACATAAAATAAAATTTAAAGACATTCAAAGAAAATGCATATTCATTAAATGAGGCCCAACTGGCTCAGTACACACATTCAGGAATTAAAGATACCCTACACGCTCTCTCTCCATTTTGAAGAGGGCTACATGACATTTACTCCCAACAGTCCCACACCATAAAAGTGGGTATACAATAATACAAAGTTCAAAAGGGAAATAAGAAAGAAGTACCATTGAATGCCTTGTGCAATCAAATGACTACTTTTCTTTAAAAAAAAAAAAAAGGCTAGAGTAAAAAGAAAAGAAAAAAAATTACAAGTATATATAGCAAACTAAGGGGAAGGAATTTGGATTCCGTACACTATGCACTTGGTAGGGTAAAATTCTGACCATTCGACTAAGATCTAATGATTCGAATTTTTAAAGTCAAAATTTATATTTAATAAAAATGATTAAAATGACTTTAAAATTTGAACCGTTAATCTTAATCGGACTGTCAAAATCGTATCGACTAAATGCAATCTAGATCCAAGGAAAGAGAGATGTAAACCGATGAAGACTAATTTTGCGTTGACACCTGACCAAACTTTAATTAATTATCTAGGTAAAAAGTGGTTATTAATTACCCACTATAGGAAAGATCATTGGTTGGTGCTTTTGTACCAATTGCAAAGGGCATATTGTATTGTATTCTAAGGGTAGAAATTTAGGCGAGAAGTGTAGGTGGCCTTTGAAACCCAATTGGTAGGAATAACATCTCTAGCAGATAGGGTTCTCCCGGTGGAGGAACTCAGTTTAACAGAGAATGGTCCCTTTAAAGGTCCTCCAATAATGCACCAATTTGCACCCCACACATGATTCATCTGCAGCCACTCACTTGAACCATTCTGTCAACAAAAATACAATAACAAGCATTAAAAAAAAATCAAATTAACATTGTTCAAATTGCAAATAAAACATATATGGATCATCAGACCCCACCTACACAGGGTTTTAAAGCATAAACAATTTTTTATAATAAATAACTAACCAACAAAAAATATTCATTGAAAAATACAAAATTTAATACATTAATAATATTAATATTAAATTAAATGCTGCACAATTTAAAAAATAGTATATAATATCTATTTTGCAATCTTTAATCAGCGTCTTTATTTTTACAAGTTTAATAATCAAGATATTGGTTATCTGCATTTGTCTCTAATAGTTAATTATTTTTTGTAAATAGAGATCAAAATGTCCATTTGAATGAATTATTGGATCTGTTTTGGCAATGAAGTCCTTTACAAAAGATACTAATACTACTACATCATAGTGTGGGGGAGAAGAGAGGAAAATGTTATTTTAAATGTAGGTCCCATATATTATGCATAAAATAATAGGCACCAAGAGGAAGTTGGGAATTGGCAATATTATATGAGGAAGAACACACACTGATAATATAGTATTTAATAGGAGAAAAGAGGGTCTCTCCCAATTGCAAAAGATAGTGAAAAGAATTGGACAGAGGCACGTGATCTAAGGAGACACGTCCCCAATAACATTCCTATATATGTTGTTGAGCCCCCTTTTACTATCAAGGAAAAAAAATAGTAAAGTCATTATTTTTATAAGCATAAATAATAATTTTCATCCTTAAATAAATTTGTGACGCATGCCACTTAATAGTGTGAAAATTTTACTCTATAGTGCTTTATTTCATGTTTAGACAACTAGTTCCAGTCAAAATCTGCAACAGTTTTCAAGATGCATTATTCCAAAGATGCAATATATTACTACTACCATCCTTTCCACTTTATTAGTTAAATAAATCAAATGTACATTAGCAATAAAAAATATACTACCACTTTCTTTATTTCATAATATTAGAGACTGTTAGCTGGAATTGCATCTGATTCTCTGTGAGATCAGAAGTTCAAGGTTCTTCTCTTGTGCACCTTTTTATTTCCTCTGTTTCAATTATATTATACTCTCTCTCATTTTTTTATTCATTTAGATATAGATTTGGGATAACCAATAACACCAAATTAAAAATGGAAAAAGAAATACGGAAGTAAACATAAGAAACATAGATGCTTACTTCTCGTATATGCATGGTACCAATATCTCCCTCTGCATCTTCAAATTCAACCAGAAGTGATAACCAAAATGGTGTCGAACCTTCGTTAACATGAAAGGCAATTTTCTTCCCCGGATATTTACACTGCGTTCTGCATTAAACAAAATCAAGAATAGGACAAAATTCATTGATTTATTAAAAACGCGTCTTTCCTTTAATCCACGAAACAAAAGGGTGCATCAATCAAACTTGTGCGATATTTATCCTAATTTATAGAAATAAACACGGTAGTGAAAACGGAGATAAATCCTTTTTCCTTATAGGGAACCTGAGCTGAGTTATTAATATATTATTATAAGTAAACCAAAGGGCAAAAATTTAATGCAGTGAAAAGTCAAATGTTTGCACCACATAAAACGAGAAAAGAACACAACTCGTAAAGGAGTCCGTAAAACAAAGGTAAAGTTCAGAAAGCAACCCCACCAAGAAAAAAAGTTCAGAAAGCAACCCCACCAAAAACCAATGATATTTCTTCAATCAGCATATTTCAATATTAATTACATGTTATACCCAAAAAACAAAAGTACTACATTAATAAAAAAAATCTTCATATCAACAGTGGAATTAAATACTATAAGATCTTTCACAAATAGATTAATATTTTCTCAATCTAAATAAGCCATTACTTTATTCTATTTCATTTTATGAAAACTATGACTATCATTTTAACCGTAAATTAAGAAAAGGGTGTAAAAAAGTAATTTTCAAGGGTTACCTTCGGTAAATAACAGGGATTTGACCGCGGTCCCTAAGTTGACCATTCTCGCCGGAGATAGCCATACGGCCAAAAGCAGCACCACTGAGGTCAAAATGAGTCCGGTCAGAGGGGCAGCCGGGGCACTCGTCGGTAATTATAACGGTAACAGCTCGCCTAGTACATATGCTATTGTCTAGGCACTTCACTTTGTAACAAGCACCGCACCCTTCACCTTTCATAAACAGAACTGGTCCCACCGCTCCTACTCTCGCCCTCAACGGCTTCACATCCACCAAGGTACCATACCCACACGCGCCACCTTCACATATACACATTCTCATCATAATTAACTTAAGGAAAATATTAAAAATTAATACTATAGTCACCCATATACTCACTTTTATTATTAACATTAGACTTGAATGGACATGGTATAAAACTCCGACCACCAATAGAAATTGTTATTTGACATTGTAAACTTTTTTTCATATTTTTTTTTCTCAAAACATTTCTTTTATATTCGTGCCTTTGGCAAGAATTATGTATCACTCGTTCAATGTGATTTTGTCAATTTCAGTGTTAATCCAAACTATTAGGGATGAAAAGTTACAAATTACTTAGCTCTAGTTAAGGTTAAGTGTCAGTTACAAATTAATTATAAAATTAGTTCATTAGTTAGAAATAAGTTCTTCTAACTTGTAACTGACTTACAGTTAACAATTCACTAGTTAGTAACTAATTTTACCTCTCACATGCAAACACAAAAAGAAATGTAAGAAAATAGATCTTGTTACCGGTACTTCCGTCTCCTTCGGGGTCGCCGTACCAAGTGGCGGTTCCGGAATACCAATGTAGGTCGAGGGAGTGATGCTGAAGTTGTCCAACCGCCGACGGCAGCAGCGCGAGTTTCAAAGCCAAGCCGAAGCAGAAGAGGCTCAGATTTGAGCCAAGGTGGAGCTGCATTGTGCGTGTAAGTGTAATAGCTCGGCGCTAAAAAAAGTGGCGTTTAGAGCTCTGCCGACAGTTTGGGGGCGGTAGAGGGAGAAAGGAAAGGATTCTGTCTGTTGTGGTGTTTGGGTTTAGTTTGGACCGTTAGAAGAGGGTTGGTTTTTTCTTATAGTAAAACAGCGCGTGACTATTTTGACTTTGTTGTCCGTCGGTTTAGTGTTTATTTACGGAAGGTGCCACTGAGGGACTTAGGGTGGGTCCCACCGGTAGTTTAGGGCGTTGATTCCGCATGTGCGCGCCAAAATGCAGGACGCGGGAGGGTGTGTAAATTTTGCTCTTGCACGTTTTTATCTTTTCTCATGGGAAGAGTCTAGTTCTGTAACTCAATTTCTATAATTATTTATAAAATTTCCGGTGTGGATTTCATTTCATCAGTTTACAATACAATTGTATTCGGTTAAAATAATTTTAGATTTAAGGATTAATTATTATTTTGATAAACATAATTATTAAATACAGCTCTGTCATTATAGTCTCTGATTTAAATTAAAAAATAATCTGTCATCTTAAATTATTTTTTTGTTATCTTTATTAATTGAGTGACATGTAAAACTAAGTGGTTATATGATGTCTCAGTCTTTCCAATATATATATATATATATATATATATATATATATATATATATATATATATTAGAGTAAACAAGAATTAAAGTGACATTAAATTTAAAAAAGAACTAAAAAAATTACTGAATTTGGTTAGATATAAGATTTTTCGTACTTTTTTATTATGTTTTTTTATTTCATTTTACTCTCTGATTCTCAAGGAAAATGAACCCTAGTAATTTAGAGTTCGGCGAAAGATAAGTAAAGTCTAACAAAAAACTATTGCAATTAAGATTCAAACTCGAATTCTCCTTAACACTAATTTTCTTCACCAAATTCACATTCAATCAATTCATCTTCATCGAAGATTATAATAATGAGAAGTCAATTTTCTTCCTCTTTGAATTTGTTTAGATATAGGATCTTTCATGTCATATTGGTGTTTGACAATATGATATATCATACAAAGACCATTTTGACTCGAAGACATTGTTTGATAACACCGACAAACTAGTTTATGGTTCATTAGACTAGCTTATAAACTTGTTGGATTTAAAATGATGTGTTTGGTAAACAAGTTTTTTACAACAGCTTACAACTTATTTTGATACACTATTTCAAGTAGTGTTTGAGTTTATAGCTTTTTACATTTTCTTCTATTTATAACTTTATTATTTTATTTTTATTATTTTTTTTATCCTTATGTAATACAAAATAATCACCCCCTCACTTGCAGCTCTCCCACCCACTAGATCACGACTTCAGGTATATCTTCTTCTTGATGAAATAACTCAAAAAAAAAATAAAATTGATAAGGTATGTATTGCCATATTCATTATTATTTCTTCATCTTCTAATTTATCATTGTGATAAAGTTAAATTTATTTTTTATGTCAAATTGTAAAAAGTAAATGAATTGCATTGTTTATACGGTTACTATTTATACACGTGGAGCTTGCTAAATTTTTAGAAAACTCTTTAAATTTATGTTTGTATTATAATAAAAAAAAAGTAAATGATGTAAAAAAAAAGTAAATAAATTGTATGGTTGTGATTTTTATTTAAAAGCTTTGTTGTACTTTCTTTTTGTTTGTACCACAAAAGTCATAAATGAGATAAATATATTTTTTTATGGAGAAGAAAAAAAATAATAAAGTAAAGTAAGAAAATTAATTAAAAAAAGAAAAATGGAGTAAAACGATACATAAGAGAGATTGAATAAAAATGTCACATTTTTGTTATTTTATATTAAATAATTATGTTCTTTTATGTCATTTTATATTGTTAAAAACTAAATTTATCAAACACTTTAATTTCAATTAATTAGCTTTTTAGTTATAAGTCATCAACTATGAACTAGATTTTAAGCTATCAGATTTTATCAAACGAAGTCTAAGTTATTACTTTTGGAGACTGCTATGACATTAAGTGATATTTGTTTGGAACCATTGTAATTATATTCATAACTTTACAAACATAGTATCCATTCAAATTTTACAAAACTCTTTAACATTTCAAATCAAACAACACAAAATATAATAATATTTTAAGCCACTTGAGAGAACACAAAACACGTTAAGTTCATGTTATGAGTCACTTGCCAAAGTGTTAATTGACGTAACAAAATAAGTAAAACCAGTATGATAATTGCAAACCACGTTAAGTACGTAGACGTAACAAAATAAGCACAACCAGTATGTTTGCAAACTGCATTAAGTACGTACACGTCACTCAGTTACTAGAAATAACAAAAAAAATTAACGGAAGACTAAAAGTGACAAGCGTTATTTTGAGTTTTTGATCAAATTGGGGATTAGAATAACATAACCCTTAGTCAACGATTAAAATAGTAATTTAACTTTATTATTTTTAAAAATCAATTTAAGGATGAATTAAATTAAACAAATGTTTTTATTGAGTAAATAAAAAATAAATGTGTTGATGGAAGTTATAAATAATTTCTGAAATTTAATACAGATATGTCTATCGACGATGATTATATATCATGAACACCTTTTATTTTTTTACAAAATCATGAACACCTTTTATGAAATGCAAATGCAATAAATAAATATGTTGTTCTAGCGGTGTTTAGGAGCCGAAATTCCACTGTTCAACTGAATGGTTGGTTGAAGAGCTCTGTTCACACCACTGAGTGTGAAACTGTAAATGAGATTATGTTCACATATTATATAATTATAAATTAGGGTCTCGAACTTCTGCACCTAAGAGATATCATCCATTTAAATTCATTTACTATGTGAAAAATCATAATTAGCCAAGTTATTTAAAACTTAAACATTCGTGGAACTAAGAATCTGATTCATAAAGTTGTTACTATTTTGTAGTTTCAATAATTGAAACAGAATTTTAACTCATCTTGTTTCGGATTTAAAATCAAGACATCTCAATTGTATATGTGAATTTTATGTCGTAATTACCGTTCTGTCTACATAAACAAAAATTAAAAAAACTAAACTGAAATGGACTGTTCTTTAGATTCAGTAAATGCATTTGGAGTTAAATATGAACATTATTCATTAATTTACTTAATCATTTTTCTGGTTTGGATTACCAAAATAAAATTTGAATGCATAAGGAAGCCTCTAATTACAAAAGGTTAATTGGTTCCCACTTAATTTTTAACTTTTTTTCTTCCCTTCTTTTTGATGAATGTGACAAATTCTTTTCTGTAATCATTTGTTCTCACTTGCATTATGACAAAAATAGGATATATTTGTTAGGTATTTTGTATGAAGTGAAGTTTGAAGTAGTGGGGGAGAGATTTCTTTGGTACTTTGCTTGAAGTGGAGTTTGAGGCAGTGGACACAAAATGTCCCACTAGTCACTAGTCGAGAAAATTGTGGACAAATTCTTAGATTGATTGGCCTTTGGTCCTATCAAGCAACTATTATCATTTTCTATTTGTTATCAACAATTTGTGGACCATCCATGTGTATATATAAAGTATACACAAACAAAAACATAGATGCATATCTTCATTCCGTGAAGTGAAAAATTCCTAAATTCACGCATTTAAAATTTGTTGATCCATTAGTTTCAGGTTTGACGATTTAAAAAAATTGTAGATTTTTATTTTATAATTAATAATACCAAACTTAAATTTAGATTGTTTAATTTCAATTGAACAAACTAGACTGATATCCTGATTTCGTGAATGCGGAGGATCCCAAGTGTTTATACAAGACTCATATTTTCTTTGTATGGAAAGACTATTAAATTGGGACAAATTAAGCGTCATAATATTCAAGCAAGCAATTAAGAGTAGTATTACGTGCTCTCACTTAAAGTTAAAAGTAAAACTCGTTTTTTATTCTTATATAAGCTGTGAAAACGGTCCTTAAAATGTGGCTCTCTCACATGTATATGTTTCAATGCTGAAACTGATCAATAGCAACTTTTGTCTTAAATTTAAGCAACTCAATAATGCACCTTTGGAGAATGGAGATTCTAAGGCTTGAGCCTTGATACGAGGCAGACACGAGTTTGTACATGGTGATTATTATGTTTCTATGTGGTTAATAACATTATGTGCTCCTTTCGTACCCATCTTTATCTTTAGTTGTTTAAGTATTTTATTTTTGTATTAAAATTTCGGTTCTTTTAGAAAATTAACATATAATTAATTATGTTTTTTCTTTTGTATTTTTAAAAATTAAAAAATAAACATTAAATAAATTTTATTTTTATTTAATGTACGAAGAGTAAAAAAGACTAAACTTACATAAATTTATTATTTATTAATATGTCTATCCAAATTTAAAAGAATCAAAGTTAAAGACAAAAAGATTACATGGTTAATGAATATAAGAAGATATCACAAATCATTAACTATGTCCACTAAGCACAATTTATTACGATTTTGATCTTCATTAATCACAATTAAATATTTGAACACAAATTTGAATAATGCATATCATATATATTTGAAACTTGAAAATCGATCATGAATATTTAAACACATTTTAGATAGTTAATTAATGAATATATTTATTTGAACACCTAAAATTGTTGTTAATGACATTTAAAATCATAGATAAATGTGTTCGGTGGATGATTAATGAGTTATACAACACCATACTATATCATTATTCATTGCTTGAATGTAATTTCCAAATTTTGAAATGCCGCAACCAACCATCAAAATTGATGTTGAAATTAATTTGATATCAAATTTTTGTGTTAAAATATCATTTATGTATTTTTTAAAACAGTCATGGCTAATAATGTTAATATTATTAGTAATAGTAAAGATTATGTTGGAGTGATGATGGAATATGTGACTTCTCTTATTCCTCTATTACTTAACTCTTTCGCTTCAATCATCCCGTTAACCTTAATTAACTCTTTCACTTCAATCATCCCGATAACCTTAATTATCACTCAAATATCATTTCTCTATATTAGTTTTTTATTTTGAATTCTGATCTATTTTTTTTTTCCAATGAATTATGACTCTTGGTCAGTACTTTCTAATTATTATTAACTTAATATATTATTGTTAATTATGATGCCTCTAATGACAAATTATTGATCACAAAGCTCTGTAGCCTAACATGAAATCCGCAAACTGTTTCCTTTATGACAATGTGAGAGATCCAAGGTCAGGAATCTGGGAGATGGTGCTGACTACCAAGGTAGCAAAATTTTGATATTGGGGAAGGTGAATTTCAACAAAGGATTTTGTTATTTGTGCATAAGAATCTTTTGCATTTGTCTTTAAGCTTGAGAAACTATAATGAGCACATGGCACTATATTTGCAGCCAAAAACAATCTCACTGAAAAGAACTGAGTTTCGAGTGTTTGAACAGTCACTCATATTCTATTCTCACTAATACCTAATTAATTACAATTAGTATAGTATAAAGTCTTAATGACAATATTGCCTCTTTTGCAATATAGACATAAATTATAGTTATCTTAAAGTAACATGTTTTGTCCTTTTACCTTGCCTATGCCATTGAAACTACAATGACACATCACATCTTGCAATTTTAGTTGATTAACCTTCTAAGTTTGTGTTTTTAAATTGGCGTACATTATCTTTATTTTTATATTCGTATAATTATTTATTCATTTTTTTACTCATTAATTATTTTATTCCTTGTTCACCAGATGATGCAATATGCAAAATTGCAAACCACGTGGAAGAGTACAAAGACCAAATCAAACAAAGATATGGGTAAATTGGAGTTGGAAAACTTTAGGAGGATAGAGAACCACTGTAGTTATCATATAATAATACACTGTCCCTTTATAGCTCTTGCATAGTGCGGAGACCATTAGATTTAAGAGAAAAGTTTTTTTATTTTTTATAAAATGATAAAGAAATTCGTATACAATTTTTGATATTTATCGGTTAAATTAAATTCTAGGAATAAAAAAGTTTTTTTTTATTAATATATTAACATACATCTTTACGACTGTTGCAGTATACACCAATAGTTGATAATCAATTTCATTTATGCATGATCTTTGATTTTGAAACACTTATTGTAAACTAAATCCGGTAACTTTTAGATGTTCGAAATGTTTTATTTGATCTATTGATTTGTAAATTAATGTTTCAAAATCTACCTACAATCGATGACCCTTTTAGTAAGTATATAATATTACTCATCTACACAAATACAATGATTCATTAATTGGTATCACTTTGACAAAAAACAAATAATATTTGTCTGAAAACTCAATTCATATTGATTTTGTTTTTAATTGAATCAACATTGATTATGATATTTATATACTGTTTTTAACAGAAAATTATATTAAGAATTCAAATTAATTAGGAGAACTAGCTCCCTCAATATCTATACAAGAGATTATCTAAAAGAGGGAAATATGAATTCAACATAACTTTATCAAAGTCTGCATAATAAGCTCGATTTACTAGGAAGTCTGCACATTTATTAGCTTCAAGATCAATGGATAGTACTTCAACTTGTCAGTGCTGGGGATGGATAAGAGCAGTAATTTCTGCAAAAATTGATTGAAAACGTTGAATAGGGGTATAGCCACGATGAGTTATGTCGACTGTAGAGTCAGATTCAATAATGATTGGATGCAAGTTCAACTGAAGAGCAATTTTAAGACTAAGCATTCGTCCATTGCTAAGATAATGAAATCCATCATTGTTAATCTTGATATACCCTTAAGGAGGTTTAGTCCAAGTTGGATGACGTCTTGAATTAGTTATGCCTCTTGAAACTAGAGGTTGATTTAACTCTGAAATTATAGTATGAACCTGGTGGTAAATCGAATTCTACCGTTTGTCTCCCATCTCAAAGGTTTGAGAAAATAAAAATTTTGTTATGGTCTTTTTACAATGCAATTACAACAACACTAAGAAATGTCTTTCAATTTCAAGGGCTATTACCTACATCATTACTTGATAGGTTCCAATCTAACCATGCAAAAAGATCAAAACTAAATACTTTCCTCTAATCTTCTTCTTTAACAGTTCTAGTCTAAAGTTTTTTAGTATTTTTACGATCTCTAAAGATTTGCACAAGTGCAAACACGTGTGATACTTTTCCAATTATAGCAATTGCCACCAAGCATATATAAAAAAATTAATAAGTGAAAACATCAATTATAAGTGCAAACAGAATTTTTGTCAACAAAAGTTGCAAACAGTTTTACCCAATTACCCCATGCTACTTCAACTGTGAACAAAAAGTTTGTTTTGTTAGGTTACAGTTCACATACAAAGCGGCATCAAGATAATTCTGATCAAAATATTTTAACATATAAAATAACAACAAATGCCTATTGAATCAATTGAGTATATTAATACTTAATGCAACTAAAAAGGTGGCTCTGGCCACGTTCAATAAAGTAACAATAAAAGTATGATTAAGTGGTCGTTAAAGAGACCTTATGATTCCACCAAAAAAAAGAAAATGTGACCTTATGGTTCCATTCCATGTGAATTGGCTGAATTTTATTAAGGACTCAGCACAGCAACACATAGCATATATCTTTCTCAAAGATAAAATATCCAATATAATAATAATATGGATGAAATCGCATGACGAGCCACCCAAGAAAATGAGTAGCTGAACAGAGGAACAACCCTGCTTTTGTTAAAAGCAAAGCAATATTGAAAGGTAAAGGAGGAACACTAAAGTGAATGGTATATTAGTATATTTGTTTCCCCTTTATCCGTCGCGTTATGAGTATTGACATAACACGAATATCTGATACAACACAATAAAAAAAAATATTATTAAATATAATTACATGTGTTAGTATTATGTAGATATTAGATATCAGCACGTATAAAACATAGTACATGTCTTTAATATACCACTAGCACGCAACAAGAACAGAATTTCCGGGTTGTCCAAAACACATGGTAGGGTGTAGAAGAAGATTAGATTCATTCTTTCCACTCAGTTTGGTCAGGCTTTATAGCAAATTCTGGGATTATATATTTTCCTTTCCCTTTTGGGAAGAAAAGAAGCTCACAGGACGGTATATACTTCTAATCTGTAGCACTCAATTATACACATGCAATGATTCTAGTCTATACTCATGTCGGATATTTAATGCAAGTGTAGTAGAATGGTAGCATATAGTCTGATTATGATATTATATAATACTCCCTTATGACAATTTTATAAAATACAACTGAGTCAATAAAAATTGATGTATTTAATATTGTATTATTGAACTGTTGATGCAACTTGATCAGTATTTTTCATCAACAACTTTAATCAAATCTACAAAACAATAAACTTGAAGCATCAGAAATGACTACAGTTATAGATTTATTTGCAAAGTACAACCTTTATAGAAAAAGAATATTGAAGTTACAGATTTATTTGCAAAGTACAACAGGTCTTTCTCTAAAATTAGAAGTTACAGAACAACAAGAAAATATCTCTAAGATCAAGAAAATATCACCCAGAAAAAAATTAGAAAAAGAATATTGAAGTTTTTGAAGTGTTATTAAAATGAGTCATTTTGTCAAATAAATAGAGAAATAACACTTAGATTTAAGAGAGAAAAAATGAGTAGTGGGTTTCACCAAATGGTGTCAAGTCAGGTTGAACAAAATACATAATAAATGGATAGACCACCAGAAATAGTATTAATTTTCTTCTAAAATATTTTTCAATATTTCTCACTTAAAAATATGACACACAATTTAATTAAATTTTATAATAAGAATATACAACATTTGGTCCAATGTCTCTTCTAAAAATGACCCGATATATTATTCTTTTTCATACATGTATATTTTTTAACAATTACTCATACTCTCATAGTGATAATACTTGCTTGGCCAACAAAGAGATTTAGGATTTATTTGATTCTCCTTTCAAAAATTCTATTTTAATTTTTAAAATTTAAAAACTAAAATTTTTGTTTGTATTACTTGTTTTTAAAACCTGTTTTATAAAATATTTTTAATATTATACTTTTTTAAAACTAAAAAAACAAAACATTTAAATGGTGTTTCACTTTTTAATTTTTAGTTTTTTTAATTCTCTAGTCAAAAAATGTTTTAAAAATTTATGGTCTGTTTGAAACACTTTTGCATTTTAGTTTTTAAAAAATATTTTATAAATTTGATTTTAAAAATTGTTTCAAAGAATAGAATTAAAAAAAAATTGTTTGAGATACGTGTTTTTAAAAATAGTTTTAGGGGTGAGAAAAAGAAAAAACTTATTTGGTAATATCGGACTTGTTTGATTCTCCTCTCAAAAACTCTATTTTAGTTTTTTAAAATTTAAAACTAAAAAATTTGTTTGGATTACTTGTTTTTAAAAACTGTTTTGTAAAACTATTTTTAATATTATACTTTTTAAAAATAAAAAAATAACAGTTAAATGGTGTTTTACTTCTCAATTTTCAGTTTTTTTAATTCTATAATCAAAAAAATGTTTTAAAAATTTATACTACCAAATAAATTTTTTCTTTTTCTCACCTCTAAAACTATTTTTAAAAACACGTATCTCAAACAAGTTTTTTTTTTAATTCTATTCTTTAAAACAATTTTTAAAATCAAATTTATAAAACATTTTTTAAAAACTAAAATGCAAAAGTGTTTCAAACATGCCCTAAATTTTTAAAATAGTTTTTTGACTATAGAATTAAAAAAACTAAAAATTCAGAAGTAAAACGCCATTTAACTGTTTTACTTTTTTAGTTTTAAAAAGTATAATATTAAAAATAGTTTTACGAAACAGTTTTTAAAAACAAGTAATCCAAACAAATTTTTTAGTTTTTAAATTTTAAAAAACTAAAATAGAGTTTTTGAGAAGAGAATCAAACAAATACTTAGGACCTATTTGAAACACTTTTACATTTTAGTTTTTAAAAATTGTTTTATAAATTTGATTTTAAAAATTGTTTTAAAGAATAGATTAAAGAAAAAACTTGTTTGATATACTTGTTTTAAAAACAATTTTAGAGATGAGAAAAAGAGAAAATCTATTTAGTAATCTAAATTTTTAAAATAGTTTTTGATTAAAGAATTTAAAAAACTGAAATACACTGTAGTTTAGAATGTGATAATATACTGCGAAATTTGTACATTGGGATCTGGTTCGTCTGTGTTTACTTTTGATCATATGGGGTCCTCCAACAAAGCTGGTTTTCTATGCTATTTGGATAACTATTATTGACATGATGTTTTGTCAGTGATTAATAATATAGCTAGATAGAGGAGTAATTGGGGGGAGGTTTTAGTTTTGTTAACAATTGTAAGTGTATGTTGCGAAATTACACTGCTATCGAGATTTTTTTTAAGTTCTAAATACATATTTAATGATTTTTTAAGTTCTAAATACATATTTAATATTACAGTGAGTGTTAAAATCATGATAAATCAACGTGACTGTAACAAACTAAATTCATTCTCAATCCAAACATGCATTTAGTATAATTATGCAATCAGGGCAGTATTGTGGTCGTTCTTTTTCCTTTACAATCATAGGATTATTGGGTTGGTGTAGGGAATTGGGTTTTGGTGGTATATTCCGATTAACTCTTAAAATGAAATATATTTTTAATCGTAAGAGCAAAAAAATGATATATCTACAAGAACTAGAAAAAAAAAGTTGTTTAAACGTAATTTTTGGTCTATTTATTTTATTCAAAATTAACTTTTAGTCAATATTTCTAAAATTGAATTTTTATCCTCTTATTTTACAACTTATAGAATTTAGTTGGTCCCCTTCTATTTTTTATGATGAGGTATACTTATTAATGACATAGTAGTAATATGACACAACTGAATTAGATAAAATATAATCGTGTTCAACATTCTTATTTTTTTCTTCATAAATCTTTTATTACGTTGTTACCGACAAAGACGACCATGAAGTTTTGTCGAATGAAAAAAAAAATTAATGACATGAATTTAATTCAATTGTATACTTCTCTCCCACATCAAAATTGATATACAATATCGTAAAAAAATAGAGGGGATAAAAAAACCCACAAGTTGTAAAACAAGGGGATAAAAAATCCAGTATTTGACATATGAGGACTCACTTAATTTTGAACAAATAGAAAGACTAAAAATGCATTTTAACCAAAAAAAAAATAATTACATGATTCTGAAAGCAAAGATTGTATATTTATAGGAATAAAAAAGATTTAAAACTAAAATCATTTTCCTCTTCATTTGCTTAAGTAATGAAATGTAACTTCACACACAAGGCACCAAAACTTCATAATTTTGCATCCAAAAAGGATAAATGATGAGTAACCAGGTTAACCAATAGAATAAAGGGTCGTCAAGAGATAAGGATTTATATACCATTTACAAACATGAATCATACAATGTATCTATTTGCTTATGAGTTATGACTGTAGTATCAATTTGGTATAACAGACGCAAGAATCACTGACAGTAAGCACCTGTTTCTCCCACAGCCATTGATCCAATAGCTAATCCATCTCCAGCAAACAGATCCTCGAAAGGAATTATGTTGCTCTCACCTTCCTCGTTCAGCTCCAAACGTCAAGAGGTTCAATTGAAACCAATCGCCTTACCTGTTTGTCTGATTTAAGAAAGAAGAAGACTATCATTTAAGAAGAGATAAGTCCAAATAAGAGCCAAAGGTTTGACATGATGACCAATGTATAATAAAACAACAATCACAACCATAGTTCTAAATTGCAGTCTGCAATTGTGATTGCAATATAAAGATTTTAAATCTATCTGTAATGGCATTAAAACTGCATTTGTGGCTGCACCAGCCACAATATCAAGTTTGCAGCGTAACCACGACTCTAATTTAAAATTATGATTCACAACCAATCATTATCCCATGGTAAAGTAGGATAACTGCTATAGATTCTCAAGAAAATGCATAGCCATTTCCAAATTCACGAATTATGCAGTATAGATCAAAGTTCATTCTATAAGCCTACTTGCCTACTAGAACTACATAAGGATGAGATTCAATATGTATTTGTAACTAGTTAAATAAATGATAAAGAAAATCTTGATCAGTCAAAGAATTGTAATATTATTTTACCTTGTCGCTAACCCTAATCCATGAATCATTTTTTGGCCCATGCCCATATCCTTGATCAACAATATATGGAGATGGAGCATTCTTCAAGAGTGGCACCCTGTCAGGAGAATACTCGTCATCACTGTCGTAATATTGATGTGGCCCAAGAGCTTTGAGTATCATTGCCAATAATAGAGAGAATCCCTGCTAATGCTTCATTCATTAACAAAAAATCCAAATTCCAACATCCTCAATTTTTAAAACCTGTGTAGTCAACACAAATATGTAACCAAGAACAAGAAGAAATATGAACTAGCTGATCATGAATTGCATTGATGATCAAATGATTAAAGAAACAGTGGAACAGTGTACCAGTTGTTTTACTTTTACTAACTAATTATGTATGTATGGAATAATATGTTCATATGACATCAATCTGTTAATCATGAAATATGTATCACAATTACCAAAAACTGAACAAAACAAGCAGAGTGAATGAAAAAAGGACAAATATAGTTGGGTACAGTTAGGAAGAAATGATACAAACTGCAATTTCTATAAATAAATACATTAATTAAAGATACAGGCTGATCTTGACAATGTAAAGATGAGATTTCAGGCCAAAGTTTTTTATATTATAGGATATGCAAATTGAAATTGGATGGAATGATTGTTTTTTGGAAGAATAAATGCATTTTCAAATGATTAGTTACAAAATACAAAGAATCAGATCGAAGGGAATAGTGTCCCTCCCTCCATTTTTGTTTACATAACATTCAAATAAAGTTGCTGCTGATGTGCAGTGCTTATCATGTTAGTCCTAATGTTGCAACTCCCCCAATTCGATCATGGGAATCAGTAACAATTTTCTGAAATATGTACTGCCCAATCTTTTGAAACAAAGTTCTCTATGTTTTATTTTCTTAAGAGAAGGATCAAGATCGACTGCGACAATCTTGAAACCCTAAAGACAAATTTCCGTTGGATAAAACAACTTATTCGTGTTGAAAAGTTGGAATCATCTCAGAAACAATAGTAAGAAATCATGACATTTGTTGAGTAGGCTTCAACAGGCAATTGGGCGACACAGAAAGAGGAAGAGAGATTTACCTGGACAGAAACAAGAGATAGGCCTATCCATTTGCACATCTCATAGTTTGTATGGATGAAATTCTTGAACTGATCAAAATTCCCTGAGGGGTCCTTAGGGAAGTCCTGTTTTCAATTTCAAAGTTCAAATGGATCAGACCATGAATTAACCTATTACTTACCTATCTAATGAGTCATATGGAGAGAACCCTACAAATATAATGAATTAACAAATAGCACCACTGAGTCACTGACAGTTTTTACATACAACATACCTCCTCCCAGTCCCGATTTAGAAATACATCAACAGACACTGCAGCCTCCACCATGAGAAGCAAAACCATAAACACCATATACTGAAAGCAGTCAAGGTCACAGTACTTTAATACCGTAATGGCCACACAATGAGATAACTCTTCTATAGAAGCAAAGTTGCTTCAGTGTAGAAAATTAAAGTTTCAGCAATGAAAATTAGTGGAGTTTGTTCAATACTTAAGGCAAGTGAAATAAAGTGAAAAGTGCTAAAATCATTCACCAGTCACACAAGGGATTGCCAAATACATTCAGCGTAAAAAAATTCCTGATACTACTATAAATACAAACTGATTATAGTAACCTTAAATATTGCAGTTTTCAAGATAATCTTTGCTTTACAGTACATTTAATGCAAAATAATGAAAGTCTCTGAATTAGAATTTAAGAAATTTCTTAATGATGTCATAAGAGGATATCATGATATCTTATATAACATATATGTCTGTTGTATACTGCCCTACCCTAATTTTTAAAAATCCTTAGGTTGCACAAGTATCATATCTAATACTCATGCTATATTTGTGTGTCGTAGGTTGAAAGTTAAAAATATAACGGTAGACTCAAGAAAAGGATACCAAATACAGGCAACAGCCATTAGTAGTTTCAGCAGCAACATGACCCGAACAGGTGATTACACAGAATGTAACTCCAAGGCCAAGAAATGCGTAAATGAACCTGATTGCAGTAAAAAATTGGAAAACGATTCACAATCTATTTATACAGAACAGAATGAGTATAAAAATTTACAAAAAAGAAACGTTCATGCAGGAAAAATACTAAATAGTGAGAACAAACCCCCATTGTATTTAGAGGTTCTTATACACAACTCCATTAAAATTAGATGTTCTATTAATTTCGCTAACAACTTAGAATATAGCAGTGACACTTCAAACACCGAAACATGTATTACATTTAATCACTTCCATTTTCTCAAATTATAACTGGTGTCTATATGTTAGTGTTTGTGTGTGTGTACCTACAGAATACAAATTTGGAATTCAACAGCTTTACAATGCCAAAAAGAAAACCCCAATGAACAATTTCATTCAACAAAGTGATACTACTAACAAAATCAATAAAATCCATTAATTAATCTCATGAAGCATTTTAGGAAGAAAAGATAGATTAAATTTTTACCACGGTGGTGGGTAATCAGAATGACCAAAGGGAAGCTCACCCATCTTCCTCTGCCAAACCCTAATCATCCAAGCGGAGTATAGAATCATGGCTAACCCAGCCATCCCAATCACCGAATTCACCAGCTTCAATATCGATTGTATACAGCTTCTCAAAACCCTCGCCATTTTAATTCACAACAACAAAATTGAGTTAATAATTGTGAACAATTTAACCCTGAGCTATATTTTGAAGATCGAATTAGAATGGACAAAGCCCTAGATTTTCGAACAAAATATCAAATATCAATCTATTTGAGGAGCACAAAGACGTTGCTTTGTTATTTTGAATATTTATTTTAAGTAAATTTTGAATATTCTTTTTTGGTCTTAGGAAATTCTGAATATTTTATTGATCGAAGTTAAATACACGGCAATTACGCAAAATATCTAATCACGTAAACCACCATTTTGTCTCTAACCGGTAACGTGTTTTCATTTTAGTTTTTTACTAACTATATACCCGTGCGATATTACTAATAATGAAAATACAGTGGGATTTTTTACGTTTTATTGTTTATAAAGTGTCAAAAAGTATTATATTTATGTTTTATTTTATATTAAATTTTATGTTTTAATAACATTATTTGAAGTCTTTGGTTCTGATATTGTTGTCTTGTCTTATATTCGAATCAAAATTTCACAGTGCGAGTGAATTATGGCAGAATTTATCATTTACTATAAAATAAAATAAAAAATTACTCATAAATCCACATTTATCCCATATATATTAATTATAATAATTTATAATTAGATTATTATAGTTATTTTTATTTAAAAAATATTAAATTTAATTAATTAGTTAAAGACAAACACTTGTCTTATGTATAAATTTTATGTTCTATCTACTTCTATAATTATAGCTAACTTATTATACTTGTTACACTTTCTATGAAGAAAATATTAAAAAAATATTAAATTTGACTAATTTTTTATTAATAAATATTTGTATTATGGATTATTTTTATAATAAATTATAATTAATATATTATAACTATTCTCATTTTTATTTTTATTTAGAAAATATAAAAAAATACTAAATTTAAATAGCTGATTAATGACAAACATTTGTCTCGTGTATGAATTGCAGTATGATACAATGACTTTTTTATTGGCTCATTTATAGGAAAACAACATTAAACATTTTAGTGTGAAAAAATAATAATTTGTATATTATAATTGTTCTCATTTTTATGTTGATGATGTTAAAAAAACACTAATTTTAACTAATTTTTTTTTGACAAACATTTACTCTGTATATGATTTTTATAATATATTATAATTCATATAATACAATTATTCTCATTTTTATTTTTATTTAAAAGATATAAAAGAATACTAAATGTAACTAATTACAAACATGTTTTGTGTATTAATGGCAGTATGCTTCAATGACTTATTTAGTGACTTATTTCTAGAAAAACAACATGAAAATATTGAAGTGTGAACAAAATTATATTATAGTTAGTATACTATAACTATTTTCATTTTTACATCAGCAATATTAAAAATATTAATTTTAACTAATTTTTGGTGACAAATATTTATCCAATGTATGATTTTTATAGTATTCTATAATTATAATTAATATATTATAATTATTTTTATTTTTATTGTGAAGAGGACAAAAAATACTAAGTTAAACTAATTAATTTGAGACAAATGTGTCTTGTCTATAAATTATAGTGTGCTTTCAAGGATTTCTTTAGTTACTCATTTCTAGAAAATCAACATTTAAAATTTTAGTTTAAAAAGAAATATAATTGGTGTATTATAATTGTTCTTATATTTATGATGATGATATTAAAAATAATTGATTTTAATTAATTTTTTAATGACAAATATTTATCTCATATATAATATTCATAATAAGTTATAACTAATATATGTAATTATTCTTATTCTTTAGAGACATAAATTTATCCCATATATTCATATATCTCTTTAATTATTTTTAGACCTAATTGTTCCTTTTCTAAAGTAATTTAACTAAAGATTAATTTATCCGTTTTTTCACGGATCAGAAATTGCTATTAATTTTGTCAAGAACCAAATTTTCACAATTTGTTTTGGACATTAAAATGGGTCACATCAAGTAGTCTACTATTATGAGGGAGTGGTGCACTAATAGTATCTTCTTAGAAGGGTAAAGAACCATCAAATAGATGTCACTTTGCTTGTAGTTTAGGACTAAATAGGCCTAATCACTTCTTTACGGTTAATGAATAATACAAAAAAGTAAATCAGTCAATATAATCTCTTTACTTCAAAAATTAACTTTTATTGATAGATTTTTAAAAAATAAAATATCTTTGGTTCAATATTTTGTCCTAAAATTTCCTCTTTAAAGAGGCTCCATATTCGATTACTTTATGCAAATAAAAATCAATTAATTTAAAAATAGCAATAACAAATATCCTAAAATAAAATGTTACACATTATAATATTCTTTAAGAAAAATACTAAATACAATATTATAGAACTTAAATTTTAAAAAAGCTATAAAAAAAGGTTGAATAATGCAATCAAAATGTTACCCATCTTCTCTTTCTCAACAAATTGAAACACAACTTAAACAATAAACTTCAAATGAAATCTATTAAGAAAAGTCATGAAAATAATGCGCAAAGAATTTACAGGTTTGTTTTCAAGGAAGAACATAATAGATATAAAAATGGGAAAAGAAAAGAAAATATAAAAAACAATAAGAAAAAAATAAAATTATAAATTAAGAAGGAGGAGGAGGAAAATGATGGAAATGAGACGAGAAATTAGTTGCAGAGGTTGTGAATGAAGGTGCAAACACGAGAAGGGGGGGTTTAATTGTGTTTGACTTAACTTGAATACTTTTCCTGTTTTAATACTTTCAAAACAAAACTTGATGTATAATTAAAACAAAGTTAGTAGCGGATAAAAATAAAAATAAAAACTCACATATTTTATACTGGTTCACAGTTAACGAGGCTACGTCTAGTCCCTTCGCCTTGAAGGATTTCACTAATTCAACATTGAATTACAACCTTGCTACTGACCCTCCAAGTCAGTCTTCTCAAATAGTCTAACAATCCTAGACTTCTTTGAGGAAAAACAACTCCTGTTCTTCAGCCAATTTGACACCCCAGATTGTAGAAGAATTCACAACACTATGAATCTAATTGCTAAGTACCTTGCTACCCTTTTTGAATCCCTCAGTTTGTAGACTCTACTTCAACAACTTAGATACAACCCTATCTAATTGCCAAGTAACCTGCTACCTCTACTGACTCCCTCAGATTGTAGACTCTACTTCAACAATTTAGATTTGCCACAGTGGAAAGAAAATAACCGAGTACTTGCTTCTTGAAAGCTGAAACTCACAATTGACTTATATGAAAATTTGAGAGTGGTTGCTTTGGAAGTGTATGACTCTTTTGTGATTTTCGATTCTGAGTATTCTGCCTTGAGCCTCCTTTTATAGATGCAGATTAGGGCCTCTTCCAATGCTTAAATTCGAGCTGAATCTTGCTGGATTCTCTGTAAAAATAACTTGACCAATTGGGCTTTATATAAATAAAACATATCTTCAGATTTCCTTTCAAAATAATTGGCCAATTAAATCTGTTGGTTCCTTCCCGCCACAGCTCCTGAATTCCACAACACCTCACTTTATTTTTGTAATAAATCTTTTTAATCTTTTGATCAAAATAAATTAAATTCTCCACCGTATAAATTTCCTGATTAAATCTGGACCATTGGATCTTCATGCGCTAGTCCATATATGGACCATACTGATTGTTATGCTGTGATCCTATGATTTCGGCCTTCCCTGGACCACACTTCCTGACCCTCTGATCTTCTGATTTCGGCCTTCCCTGGACGCGCACCTGATATGCTAAAATCCTCTAAATTCGGCCTTTGCTGGACTGCACAGTCTGTCCCTCTGATTTCGACCACCATTGGGCCATGGTCTGATTTTCTGATCTGGACCATCATTGGACCAAATAATTATTTTTGAACCATTGATCTGGAAGTTTTTACTCTGATCTGGACAGATTCTGGACTTTGGTCTGGAACAAACTGAAATTAACTTGAACAAAAAATATTTCAGTTTGGACATTTTACCTTTAATTTTGGACCAGGTCTGGATTGATTCTGGAACTCATTTCTTTTGGTCTGGACTTAGTTCCATGCCCTGAATCATGCTATCTTATGGTCTGGGCCAAATCTGGATTGATCCTCTTGTTCTGGACTCATAAACATACCTTATAGTCAAGTCTGGAACAAGTCTGGACTGTGTAATTTTTCACTGCCAGACCATCTTCTGGTTAGAATAACTTTTGGAATAAAATTGATATTTGATTCCTGTTTGTCTGGAACAACTCTCCTTCTGGCAGGCTTTCCAATGGTATGATCCATGTTTCATTCTGATTTTTATTCCTTCTGATCTGGGCCATCAAAGATATCTTCTGGTCATGTTTTGACATTCTTGGAGTATCTTCTGGTCATTCCAGAATTCATTTTTCTGGAATCCTTTGATCACTGCTTTTGATTCCTTCAGTTTCTGGGGCATTTAAATTAATAATTCAAAGTACAAAATAAGTTTACATAGAGTACATTTGTAAGCATCAAAATCCTAAGTACTTAGAACCAACTTGGTTCCAACAGTGAAATCAATCGAATTAGTTGCAGAGGCAATAATTTAATAAGAGAATTCTTACATTGTAAGGTTTAATTCTAATCTTAAATCCACTAAAGAATTAGGGTTACTTTAGAATTAAAGGTTCTATAACTAAGATATTAGGGCAAAAATAATAAAGAGAATTCGATAATAATTCAATAAAGGAATTTAGTAACTAAGATCAAATTAGAAACCAAGGTTGGACTCGAAGTAAAACTCATCCCTGACATTTTTCTTATTATAAAAGTTCAATTCTATTACTCTTGTTAGTTACAAATATTATTTCAACCAATTCGAAAACTTTTGTTTAATTTTAGTAATTAAACATAATTCGATAGTAAAACGCAATCCTTGAGTTTGACACTCGGTACTACCATTTTAATTATTAATTGCAATGAATTAGTACACTTGAAATGCTATCAAATTTTTGGCGCCGTTGCCGGAGATTGCCATATTGCTATTGAGTTATAATTTATTTACTTAATTGGAATTTTTTTGCTCTGCAATAATTTTTTTGTTTTTCTTTTATTTTTAATTTAAAAAAAACTATTTTTTTTTCTATTTTTATTTGTTAAGGTTGCTAATGTCGTGTGATAGTGGGTTGTTTCTTCTTTGTTTGAGATAACTATCTGTTGTAGAGCATGAAAGATTGTAATGATGATATTCTACTACAATTATCGGAAGAGTATGATACTTGTCTTATATCTGCTGAATTATGGATAATTGAGGGATATATCTTGAGAGATACATTTTTAAAATATCACTTTCAGATGCAACCTCTTAGGTGTGACTTTTGCGAAGAAGAACATAGGAATGGAACTTGTTTTGATTACTATGTCCCACCACTAGAATATGAAGATCTATTGGTCATACAAGCAGAAGACGATGAGGGTATATGAAAAAGATCAATTGGGAACAAATTCTACCTCCTAAAATTCTATCCAAAGAATCAAATGACAAGGACTTTTACATCAAGGATGTTTTGTTGAATTCATGAAGAATAACATGGTTTCAATTGAAATATTTGAAAGTCAATGTGAGAGGTTATTTGAGCAAGTGGTTGAGTTTGAGAAGATGAAGGAGAAGTTGAAGATTGAGATGACTTCATTGCTTTCGTAGAAGAAAATAAGGAAGAGGAAAACACGAAAAAGAAAAAGAAAAAAGAAGAGATTGATGAAGTTCAAGATTCAATCTATGTCTTGTTCATCAATGTCCAATTGAAAAGGACATGGAAGCAACATCGTTTATTTATCAAGTTCATGGTATTTCTACCAAACAAAAAGAAGAAGAAGGATTATGTGTTCTTTTTGTCATATATGCCACCTTGACAATAGTTGAGGCGTCAAGCTAATGACTTTAAAAGAGCACTTCGTGGGAGGCAACCCATAGGTAGAGGTAACTTTTATTTTTGCAATTTTATTTTTTTATTTGAATTTGTTTCTTTTTAATTGTGTGTAAACGTGCACTATGATGAAGAATTTTTAACAATTTGAAGTTGATCTTAAGCTATCTATTTCAAATTTTGAAATTTAAACTCTATTTCTTTGCTCAATTTGACAAGTTTCACTAATGCTTGCATTGTTGATTACTCTTTGGTTGTGGAAGTCTCACTTGCCATTTTAAAAAAATAATAAAGAAATAAATTTTACAGTGGCATGCTTGGCATCATTTAGATAGTTCATACTCTCTCTTATTATCCTAGCTGCGAGCTTTTGAGCCTAAACACTTTAATTCTTTGTTTTGTGATTATCCAGACATGTGTTATCCCTTCAGAACTTGCACTAATTCTGACTTGCATCACTTGTGATTTATGCATACATTGAGGCAATTTTGTTTGATCGTTTGAGCTTTTCTAACTACCCTATGCAAATTTTATCCTTTGCTAGCCCCGTTGAGCCTTGCCTTTTTCTTTCGGTTACTAGCCAAAGACTTGACTGTAATTAAATCACCTTACTTGTAGTTAGGTAGGAATTTTTTTGTCTCGTCTTGGTACAATTCTAAGTTTTGGGTTGGAAGTTTTCAAAAATAAATAAAAAATAAATCAAAATAAAAATAAAAAGAAGAAAAAAATTCAGTTTGTGTACTTTGATAAATAACATTTTTTTTGTTCTTTTGCCAATGTTTAGGAATCTCCACAATGAAAATGTGGAAAAAAATTAGAATAATTTGAAAATGTGTATCTAACTCCAAGTAGTAAATCCTATTATCCAAAAATGTCTCACCCTTACCTAAGTCTCATTACAACTTGAAAGTCCTCCAAAAGTGTATGTGTGTTGTATTGTGATTGCTAACTATAATTTTTTTAAGCCTACGTAGCGTGATGCATGTTCTAAGGTTTGAGTGATAAATTTATAACCCTTGCTAAACACTTGAGAGAAATTTTAGCGAGATTGTGTGAAGAGAGAGTTGAACTTGAGAAATGAATGTTAAGCGTACAAATGGTGTTTTTTTATTTATGTAAGCAACCGTGGAGCATGTGGAATGTTTTGCAGTAGCTGGAACTTTGAGAATTGAGTTTAAGCTTGATTTTAACTGTACCAAATCTAAAATTAATTGTTGCTTGGGGACAAGCAACAAACTAAATTTGGGATTGTGATAACTCTTCATCATATGCATATTTTTCACTGTTTTTAGTCATATTTATCTTTAATCATTAGTTAATTTAAGGAGTTATTTGATATATTTTGTTGATTTTAGTTGTTGGATTTAATGAAATGTTTATGTTCTTATTTCCTTGATTAAGTAGAGATAATTCGTAGTTTTGCGTCGTTTCTTTATTTTAGTGCAATGCTGAATTTTGGTGAGAAATCAACATGAACTATGTGGAGTATTTCAACCATATATGGAGTTGTAGATGTCCAATTGGAGTCAAACCAAGTGCAAATGAAATCTAAGATCCATAGCTAAAACATTCATGAAGACACTAGAACCAAATTCGGACACAAAAGAGGATCAAAATGCAGTAAATGTCAGACAACAGATGTTGTGCACTTAAAGCCCAAATCCCGCGCCTGGGGCGCGTGGCGCGCTGGAGAACCCATAAAAACACGTTTTTCTCACTTTCTAAGGATATTTTTGGCTATTGGTAAGTTTAGAGACTTGTGCCATAGCAGAGAAACTCAGCTGTTTCTAACACCATTGGAGGAGTTTTATCAAGAATCATTCATGAATATTTCTTGCAAGTCTTCTTTAATCGCTATCTTTTGTATTTCTATCATGAGTAACTAAACCCTATTTGTTAGGGATGAGTGAAACAACTTGAAACCCTTATTTGTCTGATTTTATTTCTAATTGTATGAGTAAGTTCATTGAATATTTTTCTCATCTATGTGCTTAATGCTTTTTAATGCTTGATCAACTTTAAAATGTTTTATGATTCATATTTTAAAACAGAAGTGAACTTTACAAATGCTTGAGATTAGAAATTCATGATATTGTAGTCTATGAATAGATGCAGGTCACAAAATCAATTGAATTAGTTGTAGAGACAATAGTTTAATAAGAGAATTCTTGCATTGTAAGGCTTAATTTTAATCTTAAATCTATTAAGGAATTAGAGGTTACTTTGGAAGTAAAGGTTTTAGCACGAAGACATTAGGGAAAAAATAATAATGAGAGTTCGATAATAATTCAATAAAGAAATTCAGTAACTAGGATCAAATTAGAAACCAATGTTGGACTCGAAGTGATACTTATCCCTGATATTTTTCTTATTCTCTAAACTATTATAGAATTCTTTAATATGTCCCTAAAAACTAATATATCCGTTGTAATTTAGTCTTTCTATTAAAATTATAACAAAAGGTTTATTAATGACAATATTACAAAAGTACCTAAATACATAATATATATATTAATTTCGAGACTTTGTTATAAATGTTTTAAGTTTAGGTACCAACTTATAAAATAAAAACATGTTAGGAGCAGTAGAATAATTAAACTTAAAAGATATATGACAATTAACCAAGCAAAAAGTATTACTAAAGGTCAATTTCAATCAATAACATGTGCTATGTTTTAAAGAAAGAATATAGAAAGAAAAAAAGTAGTATAGATCGAATAGGAAGGAAATGAAACATTATTCTAGTATATTTGCAAGTGGGATCCACCATGCCATGTTAAACTTTGTATAATTTTAAGTAAGAAAGGAATAAATAGAAGTCCCACATTGGGAAGTTAGAAAAGCAATACAACGGTTGTCAGATATATAAAGCACGTCAAGTTAAGCATCAACTCATACCTTTCTCGGCCTTTTGGCTAAAATCAAGTGTAGTATCTATTCTTATCAGTTTAATATCTGATATGTGGCCTATTAGGTCACACGATATTAAATTTTATTTTTTAAGGAAATTTTATTTTTTAAGGGAGAAAGTCCGTTGCAATAGCTTGCTATTGGGTCTTTCATGTGTCACCTTTGCGTTGCACTAATGCATAGGCTCGGTGCACCCCACCAAGTAAGTTCAATTTTTCTATTTCAACTTCTAATTTTTAAAGTTTGTTTAAATAATATTTGCTGCAGTGAATGCAATTTATATTTAGGTGGTTAATTATATTTTAGTGATTATCCTTCTATGTTACTTGCGAATTTGCTTCGACCAAATTTGAATGTATAACAATGTACAAAAGCAACTAGAGTCAATAGCCAGCACGGGAAACGTAGCCCTCCAAGTGCTGCATAAAGTCCCGCATTGGGAGCAACAAAACACTTTAAACAAGCATCACATAAGCAAACACAACTTCAAATAAAAGATTAAGGGTCACATCCTAAAAATGTTCAACAAGCTTCCAATACATGGATTGGATCTCACAAAACCAAAGAAATAATGTTTTACATAGTAGATGGCTGAAAAATGTATAGGCCGGTGATGTAAGTTATTAATATTATTATTTTTGGAATGGGCATTTTCATTATTGATGATCAAATTTTCTTATACCAAACTAGTAGTGCATAAAACAAGATCCCACCTAACTGGGAAAATATTGAGACATTTAGTAAACTACAAAATTATAAAGTAAAAGAAACTACATGTTTAATTTTTTGGAAGAAAAGTTCAACAGCTAAGCTCACCAGGTGTTGTGGGCAGGAGCTGCAACGGTCTGTCATCCCTCCACTGTTAGGAGTAGGATGTGTTCTTTGCTCTGTGAAACCAGCCTCACGCTATAACCTCCTTTCTAAGAGTCACAACACATATGCCTTCACTCGAGTCCTATGACTCAATTCTCAACTTGGAGTGGGCAGACCATCATGGTGGAGAAACCAGCCTTACATGTTAAGCCAAAGCCTTGTTCCATCACCTTGGTACCCCTAGTTGTGTCACAAGTTAGCACCACCCAACTCAGCATACTGACTATCATGTCATACTTTTATAAACTCTCACTTGTGTCATATTCTAGCCAATGTAGGGCTTAGTGTATCCAAGACAGTGCAACTTTTAATTGAAACATAGTTTCAAAAATGGTTTACTTTGTCCACCCCAACTACTTTTGACATATTATTGGACCAAATTAGTTACTCGCCTATATATAGCGATTGAATTTATTCATCAAGTTATACAAGCACCGTACACACTCAAAAAATATGATCAAAAACCAATAATCGAAACATATCAACATATAATTTTTAAATTGGGCAAACATATATACCTAGTTTAATTTAGAGTAACACCTAGTAACATTGTAATTTTCAAGTGTTGTTTCCTTTTGTTCCCAAAACAAACTCAAATTTCTGTAGTGCTTCTTTATATTTAGCATTCCTTCAGCATTTAATATATGAATAGAGTGTCAGACAATTATCATTAATTATTTTAGTCCAAATATTCCTTATTTTGAAAGTTAGAATTGGAGACTAATAGTAATATTTCAAGAAATTACGTGCATGTTGGAATTTCATACAGAAGTAATAGCTCAACCACACAAAGATTGTGGTTCAACATAAAATACACTGTTTCACTTTTTAAAAGAACTTGATCATGAACCAGTGCGACGCATGGGAAACTATATGTGGGAAGTAATGTTTTTTACTATGTTAAAAACTATATTAAATAGTAAATTGAAAACTAAAATATATTTAGTATTAACCCAGAAAATAATTCAATAATCCTAATTAATAAAACAAAAACAAAACAAAAAATCAAACTAGTTTGATATATGTATATAAAAGTGCAGTCTAGTAGTATGAATTATAATGCTAACGAAGTAATAAGAAGGAAGTCTAGATTTTGGTTAAGAGCATAAATGTAGAAATATTACGTGGGAAAGTGGTTTATTCCACTTTTCTCATACCAACTACTTGTAGCACAAACTAAACTCATTTCTCCACAATTATTATAGAATGCATTTAATAATTTCAAGAAGTTGAACCAATGCAAAAACTACATCTATTAAATAAATTATATATACATATATGAGTATATATATATATATATAATTAAATTAATAAATTATTTTTATAATGCCAAATATACCCTTATTGTATGTAGGAGAGAAATTTTGGCTTCAATATACAAACTTAGATGCTAAAAAATATGAGAAATTTTTAAGTATTACCCTTATTTAAAATTCGCTATTGAGTATCCGAATCCTCTACAAGTTAGTATTTCTTCATTTCTTCTAATATAATGAGAGCTTCAAAATTTTACAGCTAAAAGGTTTCGGTTCCAATACTCATTTATTTTAGAGGTGCATATCTTCAAAGATTTCTTGGATGAACTAACTTTAGTCTTGTTTTACTATGTAATGCAACAATCATATCTAAAATAGCTGCTTTGTTACCTAATCCAAATGCACGTGCTTTGAAAATAGGACTAAATATGTCACTCGACTCTATTGTCTCATCTATAAGATACAATTCAAATTCATAATTACAAATCCTTAAATTTGTGTAATTGTTATCAAAGATTTAAACATCGGTCTCGTTAAAGATTTTGCAATTTCAAAATATTAGGGATGTCGAGTTACGGATTGGGATCGATGTGGTTTGAATTATCACAACTTTGAACAAACCTTGTAAAAATTATTGATACGATCATATAATATATAACATTGGTTGAGAGATGATAGAATGTTAAAATTAGTGAAGGAGCTAAGAAATTTTTTAGATCTATTTTGCAAATGTGATTATTATCCATCTGAGATGAAAAGACGGGTATATCGAATTCGTTTTTTATAAACGTTTTGTCGCGGGCATTGCGGAAAGGGCGGATCCATTCGTTTGATTGTGGAGGCTCTTGCCCCCATAACTTATTCTAGTTTGCTTTTTTATTAGTACCAAAATTTATTGCTTTAGATGAATACACTTTTAAATATTTTAGAATTAAATATGTTTTAAGTCTCTATCAAATTTCAAATTTTTTAAAATTAGATTTTGTAAAATAAAAATACAATTTTTAGTCCTTACAAGACTAAATTAAATAAATTAAAATACAAATGGTGTTATATAATAAAAAATAGGTCTCATTATTGGCAGATCCTTAAAATATTTGGAAACTTTTAAATAAATCTCTAAAGGAAAACAGTGTAACAATATTATTGAACTAATTTATTTATTTTTTTTGTAAATGGGTAATTCCATTACATCATCGTTAGTCAAACTGTAGTGGAATAACGTAATTAACAAAAAAAAAATAGTTTAGAAGACTTAATTACAAATTACTAAGATTCAAGACCTATTTAATTAAAAAAATTATATAGTTTAGAAACCTACATGGGAGGATAGAGGGGACACATATAAGAGATATAGAGTGAGAGGAAGAGACATGAAAGAGTGATCGAAGAGAGAGACCGCAAATGCAATAAAATATGAGACAATGTTGTTTCTTTTTGTTCCCCAAACAAACTCAAATTTCTCTAGTGCTTTTTTATATTTAGCGTTCCTACAACATTTAATCTATGAATAAAGTGTCAGACAACTATCATTAATTCTTTTAGTCCAAATATTTCTTACTTTGAAAGTTAGAATTGGAGACTTATAGTAATATTTCAAGAAATTACGTGCAAGTTTGAATTTCATATAGAAGTAATAGCTCAACCACCCAAAGATTGTGGTTCAACTTAAAATACACTGTTTCACTTTTTAAAAGAACTTGATCATGAACCAGTGCGATGCATGGGAAATTATCATATCTAAATTAGTAGCTTAGTTAGCTGATCCAAATGCAAGTGCTTTGAAAATAAGACTAAATTTTTGTCGCTATTGTCTGATCTTTAAGATACAATTCAAATCCTTAATTACAACTCTTTAAATTTGTGTAGTTTTTATCAAATTTTTAAACAACGGTCGTGATTTTGCCATTTCTAAATATTAGGGATGTAGAGTTTAGAATTGCAGTCGATGTGGTTATTAAAATTATTGATACTATCATATAATATATAGCTTTGATTTAAAAAAGATAGAAGGTTAAAATTATAGAAGGAGCTAAGATAATGTTTAGATCAATTTTGCAAATGTGTTTATATTTTGAACTAGGTTGATTCTAGGAACAATTCCTTCAACGTGTTTTGATGATAACAAAGGTACTTTGTGAGAACAATTTATCGGACTAATGAGTTCATTGAGTATACAGTGAATGGAACCAGGAAATGGAGGAAACAATATGAGAGGAAGATTATCAAATGAAGTGAAGATGTCAGATGAAATGAGGATATCATAGGAAAGGAAGATGTCTAAGGACTTGAAGACATCAGAGTCAAGTGAAGTCAAAGGAAGTCAATGCAACGTTCAGACTCTAGTTATTACACACGTTGTTGTGTGCTCGCATCTGTCCCTGTAGTGTCTAACTAGTGTGCTTCTGAAGCTTATGTGCGTCTACCTTTGAAGACTGAAGCATGCCTCTGTTTAGCAAGCCTATGAAGTTTGAAGCAACCATCTGAAGCGCCTACTATAGTAACTTTAAAGCTTCTACTCAAGTTGCCTCAGAAGCTCGTGTTTCGCTCGATCTAAAGGCTACAACTTGCTCCAAGATGCTACCTCTGATACATAGCATGCTCTGAAGATGCAACAAGATGACGTTGCCCATGCCATAAATTTTAAGTCATGTAGTTCTGCCTCTGCCTCTGACTACCTGAACTAACAACACAACATCTGCACTGATTATCAAGTTATGTTTTGATGAAGAAAATCAATGGCTCTGATGGAAAGTCAATGCTTTGATGGCGACTGAGTTGTTTCGTAATTTTGAAGGTCCAAGAATAGATTCTAACCTGTTCCCACTACTCTTAAACATGCGTTATATTGACATTCTCACATATAATCATTCCAAAAGATTTGCTTGAAGATCTCTATTTACCTCGCACAAGGAAGATATGCTCAGAATTTCTTTGGGAAAACATTGAAACCCTAATTCATGCTATATAAAGGGATCAATTCTGAAGAAGAATACACAACACAAAAAATCAGAAAACCTTACGAACGCAAAAAATTCTCTAAGTATTCAATTTCAAGGTTTTAGTTTCAAAGCTAAGGAGCTCATTCGAGTTATATTGCTTAGTGCTCCGTTTTAAGTGTGTAATTCATTGTAATCATCCTGCTTCGAAAAAGCAACACATAACCAAGTTTCACCCCTTTTGTAACCCAGTCCGGTAGTGTCTATTTGCCTCAACGACTTGTAGGTTTTTTCAAGTGCGAAGTTGAGACGACTTGACTTGTAGGGTTAAGGTATTGTAGCGCCTCAATGGTTTGTAAGTTTCAGGGTAAAAGTTGAGAAGATTGACTTGTATGGTCAGGTGTTGTAATTCAGGTTCTGAATTAGTGGATAAATCCTTATGTGTGAGGGTACTGGACGTAGCTGCTGTTGGAACCAAGTTGATTTTATATTTAGAGTTTTGATGATAATAAAATTATTTTATGAGAAAAATATATTGACTTCAAAGAGTATGAAAGAAGATTCGTATTTTTGAATAAAATCTTAAATAAGATTTGATTCAGATTTATAAATTGAAGAAAATCTAAAATAAGATTTGATTCACATTTATAATTGAAGAAAATCTAAAATAATATTTGATTCAAATTTATAATTGAAGAAGATATGGTCAAGATTTGAACAAGATTTGATCAAGATTTATCTAAAACAAAATATGAACAGAATAAATCTGATGAACTTACAAACTCAATCTGAACAAAATACAAACACAATCAATATGAAGAATTTACAAACTCGATATGAACAAAATACAAATAGAATCAATATGAAGAATTTACAAACTCAATCTAAAGAAGATGCAATTCAGAATCAAACAAGGAGTAAATTGAAGCCAAATTTTTAACTATAAATAGATACTCATGGCTGAAGAAGAAGAGGATCGAAAATCAGAAAAAAGTAGAAGAACTCATAAGCTCAAAATTAGAATGTGAGAGTTATTATTATTATCAGATTGTTAGAAGCAAACACTTAAAGTTCCAATCTTTTGTATCCAACCCGATAACGGTTTAGTTCATTCTTCAATCTGGGGTTGTTAGGTTGTTAGGAGAAGACTTGGCTTGTAGGGTCAATGTGGTTAGTTCCTCAAAAGTCTGGGGTTGCCAGGCTGTTTGGGAAGGCTTGGCTTGTAAGGTCAAGGTGGTGTTGTTCCTCAAAAGTATGGGGTTGTCAGGCTATTTGGGAAACTGGCTTGGAGGGTCACGTGTTTTGTAATTCAAGGTATTTGAATTAGTGGATGAAAACCATCTAAATGATGGGAATGGATGTAGCCAAATTAGTGGTGAATCAACATAAATCTATGTATCCAATTATTTATGCTTTCATTGTTTGATGCCTCTGAATCCGATTGCTTCTTATATAAGTAATTCATAAAAACCAACCAAACTTCATCAAATTAGCAAAAAGTTATCAACTTTGGCAAACACAATTCAACTCCACTTCTTGTGTTTGCACCTTCAGTTGTCACGTTGGTAGTGAACCAATATAAATTCTAGTGTTTTTTCCTCTTCCCTGATACTTTTTTTATTGTTGCCTTTGTTCTGTTATATCTATTCTTGTATCACGAACTAGATTTTTTAAAAGAAGTTTTATTAAGGCAAAACACAATGCAACTCCCCATTCACGTGTTTTTGTACCTTCAAGGTTGAGCACTTAACAATGTTTGAGAAAATATCCACTTGTCAACATGTTTGGTTTTGGTGGTGAAGCCTAGGTAGGAAACATCAATAGACCCCCTCTATTTGATGGATACTGCTTTGAGTACAAGAAGAGCACACTCAAAAGTTTCTTTATCTCATAAGATCCTGAGCTTTGGTGATACATGGGTACACTGCTCTATCTAATGAGAATAGTATTGAATTTTCCAAAAAGGAGATGGATGCTAATCAGAAGAAAAATTACAAGATGCATCGAAAGCCATAAATTTTAGGATGAATGCGATCACATGAAAGGAGTTTGACAAGTGCACCAACGTGGAGACAACTAAGAGTATCTATGATGCTCTGGTTCTCACCTATGAAGGAAGCAAGCAATCCCAAGAGGCAAAAGCTAATTTCCTGGTCAGAAAGTACAAGCTTTTTCACATGGAGGAAGATGAAGACATTGAGACTATGTTTTCCAGATTTCAAACTCTGGTCTCAGGATTAAAATTGATTTAAAAGAGCTACATATCTGTAGACCATTTCAAGAAGATTCACAAGAATCTACCTAACTAGTGTATACCCAAGATCACACCTATTCATGAAGCAAAGGACCTAAACAGTCTTCATTTGGAAGATTTAATCATCTCTCTCAGGTCTCATGAGATTGTGCATACAAAGGATGAGCCCAAGAAAAAGTTGAAGACTCTGGCTCTCAAATCCAAGAATAAGAAAGCTCTACAACAGTAGAATCAGAGGATAATGATTCAGAGGATCAAAATGGAGACTTAGAGAATAAGAAACTTGCTTTCATATCCAGAAAGATTCAGAGGATGTGGCACAAAAATAAGAAGTCTTTCCCATAGAAAGGTTGTAGACAGTCCAGTAGAGGAAAGGATGACATGAAAAGTATCAATTTGAAGTTAAATGTTTTATGTGTATGAACGATGAAAAGCTGATTTGGCACAAAAGATTGGGTCATGCCAATCTTTTGTGCCAACTTGTTAAAGGCATGAAAAATCTTAAATACAAATAAGAAGTTCTTTGTGAGGCTTGTCAAAGAAGAAAACAAACAAAAATTATTTTTCTTCTAAAAAACTTTGTTTCCACAAACAGACCTCTTAAACTTTTACACATTGATATTTTTGGCCCAGTTCAAACTACCTCTATAAGTGGTAAAAAATATGGACTTGTCATTTTTTATGATTATTCCCGTTGGACATGGGTTAAGTACCTTAAACACAAGGATGAGTCACATAAAGTATAATTACTACTTATGCAAACAAGTGCAAAATGAAAAATCTTTTTCAAGAGTAACTATTCATAGTGATCATGGAGGCGAGTTTGAAAACAAACTTTTTGAAAAAATTTGTGAAGAGAATGGTATTTTACACATTTTTCCTCCGCTAGAACATCTCAACATAATAGTATTGTAGAAAGGAAAAATCGTACTCTTCAAGAAATGGCTCGCACCATGATGCATGAAATGAATGTTACTAAGCACTTTCTATAAGAGGCAGCAAATATTGCATGTTAAATTTAGAACAGAGTCTGTATTAGACCTATTTTAAATAAGACTCCTTGTGAATTGTAGAAAGGTAAAAAGCCCAACATTTCTTATTTTCTTCAATTTGGTTGTGTTTGTTATATTTTGAACACTAAAGTTAGTCTTGGCAAGTTTGACCCTCGATCACAAAAGTGTATTTTCTTGGGATACTCTGAAAGATCTAAAGCAAATAGAGTATACATCAGGGAGACTATGATCGTAGAGGAGTCAATATATGTTATGTTTTATGACAAACAACTTAACCTTAAAAACTCAAAGCTAGACGAAGTTCCTGCAAGTTTTGAAAATCCAGAGAACATAGAAAAACCAGAGGAAACAAAAAAACTAGAGGAAACAGAAAACCCAGAAGAAGTGGAAAAATCAGAGGAACTGAACAAAATAGAAATTGATAAGACAGGCGTCAGAACAAGTCAAGATCCTCTAGAGTCCCGAACTAGATGGAAGTACAAGTTGTCTCATCCAGACTGTCTAATTATTGGGGTCTCCAATGACCCTCTAAAGACCAGATCAGCTCTAAATGACACTTGTACTTCAACTAGTTGCAAGAGGTGACAATCATCAATAAGGTATTGATTACACTGAGACGTTTGCTCTGGTGGCTTGGTTAGCGGAAATATGTATTTACTTTCCTTGGTTGCTTTTTAATAATTTCACTTTATACCAAATGGATGTGAAAAGTGCATTTCTGAATGGTAACATAAATGAGGAAATGTATGTAAAACAACCTCCTAGTTTTGAAAATACTGAGTTTCCAGACCATGTTTTTAAACTTAAAATATCTCTTTATGGTCTAAAACAAGCACCAAGAGCTTGGTATGATATACTAAGAAATTCTCTAATTAAAAATGATTTTGAAAGAGGGCAAGTTGACATTAACTTATTTAGGAAATCAATAAGAAACGACCTTCACATAATTCAGATTTATGTAGATGATATTAGTTTTGGTTCAACTAACGGTACCCTCTACCAAGAATATGCTAAATTGATGCAACAATCATTTCAAATGAGTATGATAGGAGAACTAAATTTCTTCTTAGTGTGTGTGTGCCATTCATCAAAGTCCAAATGGTGTGTACATTCATCAAAGTTAGAATGGTGTGTACATTTATCAGACTAAGTATACAAAAGAGCTTCTCAAGAAGTTCAAGCTGGATGAATGCAAACCTATGTCTACACCAATGCATCAGACAAAAGGGTTGATCAGAAAACATAAAGTGGAATGATCGGGTCACTTCTTTACCTTACTGCATCTAGTTCTGATATTTTATTTAGTATGTGTGTATGCCACATTTTAGGCTGATCCAAAAGAATCCCACTTAACAATTGTTAAGAGGATCTGTAGATACTTGAAAGGAACTACTAACAAGGGTTTGTTCTAAAAATTTCCTCTGAGTACAGGTTAGTTGGATATTGTGATGTTGATTATGCTAGTGACAAGCTTGAAAGAAAAAGCACTAGTGGAAACTATACGTTTCTGGGTGATAATCTAATCTCCTGGTCAAGGAAGAGAAAAGGCACCATTTCCATGTCAACAGTAGAGGCTAAGTACATCTCTACAGTAGGATGTAGCACTCAACCCTTATGAATTAGATGAGTGCTGCATCCAATTAAGTATACAAAAGAGCTTCTCAAAAAGTTCAAGCTGGATGAATGCAAGCCTATGTCTACACCAAGGCTTCCAACCTACTCACTTGATAAAGATGAATCAGGAAAAAGTGTTGATTAGAAAACATACAAAGGAATGATCGGATCACTTCTTTACCTTACTCCATCCAGACCTGATTTTTTTAATGTGTGTGTTTCAGGTATAAAGATGATCCAAAAGAATCCCACTTAACAGTTGTTAAGAGGAACTTTAGATACCTGCAATACACTACTAACATGGGTATGTTCTATGAAATTTCATCTCAGTACAAATTAGTTGGATATTGTGATGCTGACTATGCTGGAGACAAGCTTGAAGAAAAAACACCAATGGAAACAATACGTTTGTGGATGATAATCTGATCTCTTGGTCAAAGAAGAGATAAGGCACCATTTCCATCTCAACAGTAGAGGCTGAGTATATCTTTGCAGCAGTTTGCAACACTCAACTATTATGGATGAAGTATCAGTTGGAAGACTACAAGTTGTTAGAGAATAACAATCCTATTTTTTTTTAATAATACATCAGCAATTTGTTTAGCTAAGAATCCAATTCCGCATTATAGGGCAAAGCATATAGAAATCAAACATCATTTTATTAGGGATTTTGTCAAAAACGGTATTTTAAATATTGAATTTGTTGACACTAATCATCAGTGAGCTAACATTTTTACAAAACCCCTTATTGATGACATATTTAATTTAAACAAAAATCTAAACTAGATTTTTATTTTTGAATGATATTTTGGTTTATGTATGCATTGCCTCTAGTAGAATCGAATTAGTAGTTAAACTTATCTATGCTCTGCACTGATTTATTGAATTTGTACTAACATATATAGAGACTAAATCTATTCGTCAAGTTATACAAGGACTAAATACACTCTAAAACTATAATAGAAAACCAATAATCGCATTAGTGAAACATATCAACATATAATTTGTAAATTGTGCAAACATATATACCTAGTTTAATTTAGAGTAACACCTAGTAACATTGTAATTTTCAAGTGTCGTTTCCTTTTGTTCCTAAAAAACACTCAAATTTCTGTAGTGCTTCCACAAATTTAGCGTTCATTCAACATCTAATCTATGAATAGAATGTTAGATAAATATCACATATTCTTTTAGTCCAAATATTCCTTATTTTTAAAGTCAGTATTGAAGACTAACAGTAATATTTCAAGATATTACGTGCAAATTGAAATTTGATACAAAAGAAATAGCTCATCCACTCAAAGATTGTGTTAGATCAGAGGCGCACCTTAGAGGGGGTGAATTAGGTGTTTAGAAGTTTTCTTGTTTTTAGAGACTTAGTGGATTTATTTTTCTGACTATGATTGTGTAAAGAAAAATGTAAATGGCAGAAAAATAAAGAACACAAAGAATTTATCCTGGTTCCCCTTATAACCAAGGGTACGTCCAGTCCTCATGTACACCACAAGAGATTTTCCAATTATTGTTAGAATATGTACAAGTGTAACTCTAAGACTTTAGTGACTAACTCCTAACAATCTGCCTAAGATAGCACACCACTATCTTTCTTTATAATACTTGAAGAAAGTACACCACTTTCCTCAAATAACACACTAACTTAGTTAATTTCAATAATGGTTTTGATTGAAATCAATAAGGTATAACTGTTGATGCTTCCTTGTATAATGATCATAGTCTAATGTAATTTCAAGTACAACAGAGAACCTTTATAATGATATGAAAATGCAACACATGTACTTGAAATATGAAAATCTAACTTTTAATGAATCTTTATAATTCTGAAAATATTTTTGAAAGTTGTTAAGTTAAACTTGAGCCTAGGAGGTATTTATACTCCTTAGACATCACTTCAGATCAATGGAAATCATTCCTAGAAGTTTGATGAACATATGTAATGATCCAACATCAATCAGACCTAAAATATTGCATTGTTTCATAGTTGTATTCGGCTACAACCTATTGTAGTCGAATACACTTCTGTAACGTTCAGATTTTTCAAACAATTTGTGCTTGTATTTGAATACATATCCATATAGTCAAATACAAATGATTGATCTTTGCAACTGACTTGGTTTTGTATTCGACTACAATATGCTGTAGTCGAATACATATATTCCATTTTTGCTACTGACTTGAGTTTGTATTCGGCTACAACATGCTATAGTGGAATACAGATATGCAGTTATTGCTTCTAACTTCATATGTATTCGACTACACTTATATGTAGTCGAATACATCTTTAACTTTTGTAAAAAAATTGATTTTTCAAACATTGTTCATGCATTTTGACACTTTGAAAAAATTCTTTTGATGCATATGTAAAAGTATAAGGTTTTCATGTGCATTTGAAATATAACAATATTAGATTGCTTGATATACCTTAAACTCTAAGTCTTCTAGCATATTGACAATAGTTGACTTCATTTCGAATTTGCAACTTGATCACTTTGCTTGGTCTTTGTCTTCATCACAAAACATAAGTATTCTTGCATATTTACATTCTCCCTTTTTTTTTGGTAATGACAAAACCTTGTTGTTGTTGAAATTTTAAAGAAAATGATTTCTCCCCCTTAATGCATGCTTACTCCCCCTTAGAATTTGAGTTCATGCCATCATGTGTTGAAAGTTTTTGAAAACCTAAATTTTTTAACAACAATAGTATATACAAATTTTCTCCCCCTTTTGACATGATAAAAAAGAAGGGTAAAACAAATATACACACACACCAAAAACATCCAAAGTATATATATTGGGACTAAAAGCAACAAACAAGATAGAATATAACATGAGAAAAACCAAAATTTAAAAATAAGATGTCTAAGTCATACAAAAATGTTATAAACTATTTAGCATAAAGTCAGAAACAAAACAACATTAAGCAAAATAACATAAACTACAGTAGCAAACTTGCTACTACATAGTATCATCCTTTGGTTTTTGAATTTGGTCAATCTTGAGGGACATGGAATTTAGTTCATTCAAGAGATACTCATGGTTCGGTGCAAGGGTGGTCTTGATTGTTAAGATTCTATTGTTAATAGAGATGTCCATGGTCTGAAATTTTTAAGTGATGAAGGTTTGAAGCGAGTTGAGCTTGTCCATCACCATGCGATTTGAAACTTGATCATCGTCTAATGCCGTTTCTTCTGCTTCTTCTTCATCCTGGGCAGCCGTAGATGATTGTCCAATAACACTTATGTGGACATAAGTCTGAAGTTGCTCGCTCCTGACAATCTTCATACTGGGCATCACATTCAAGTCCAACATATTTTCTTTTGAAGGTGCATACATTACTTCACCTGAAAAGTCCACCTTAAAATGATCCAAAATCCTGGTTACTCCATTAGCATATGGCAGACCGATGGCATTCTTGGAAGCAAACAGAACAGAGCGGACAAAGTAGGACCAATTGAGATCAGTTCCTTCTAGCATAAAAAATATGATCTGAAGCTCAAATTCAGTCATTTGAGAATAATTTCATGCCTTAGGAACCCTAATGTAACTTAAGAAATAATGCAGCAGCCTATTTTCAACGGTCAGATTTCCAACACCGTACCGTTGCTTAGCAAATTTAGAACCAGCTTGTGCCCTTTTCCATTCCATGGTGTTTTTGTCAAAACGGCACAATGATACGTAAGCATCATATTTTGTCACATTTTCCCACTCACATAAATTTCCAGGCCTAAGTTTCTGACCTTCAAATGGTAACTGCAGAATTTCTTCAATCGTTTGAGTATCTAACTCAATGTACTTGCCTTTTACTTGAGATTTCAGTTTCAAGCCCTATTTCTTAAGGTTGCAGTAAAAGACTCTAACTAGGTCAGCATATATTAGACCATTATAACTAATAAACTTTTCCAAATGTTGTGCCCTAAGTAGCCCAGGAAATTTAAAAGCTGGGAAAGAATCAAGATTACCATATTTTGGAGTGATCAACTTTTTATCCGAGTAGTATGTTCTGAATCAGTCAATTTCTTCGGGTGAATGAAGTAATCTAGACAGGTCTGCAACATTGTCATTTATAGCCCTCCTTTTCGAAGGACCCACTGCAGCATGCTTGGTTCGTGAACCTCATTTCCGTGCATCCATGGTAAAGATTGAAGAAGATAAAGTTTTCAGTTTTGGGAAAAAATTTGGGGATTTGGGGTTTTGATTTTGAGTTGGGAGTAATCTTAGATGCTATTGATAGTAGTGAATAGATTTGGTAATGCTTGCATGTAAGATTGGAGAAGATTTGGAGAAAATGGTGTGGATGAGAACTGTATTCGGCTACTATGTTATAACCTAAAAACACGAAAAAACACACACACATATATATATATAGGAAAAATTCGAATCTGTATTCGGCTACGCTCTGGTTGTAGTCGAATATAGAAATTTTTGGAAACATGTATTCGAATACAAGCTAAGTGTACTCGGCTATGATAAGAATTTTTTTATTTTTAAGTCGAATTTTTACTGATAAACAATATTTAAAAGACATAATCATGTTGAGAAAACACTTATTCGTACATCAAAGATTCAATTCTAACAACTTAACAAGTGAAGATTTAAGAATTGAAAAGAAGTGACTTACAAAGAATTAAATACCTTGCATTAGAGATATTTTTCATTTAGAATCCCAAGTTCTCTTCGTATTTTATAGAGTGAATCTTTAGGAAAATGTTTTGTGAAGATATCTGCTAGTTGATTATGTGTATCCAAAAATGTTACTTCAATATTGCCCTTGAACACATGATCTCGCAGAAAATGACGGTGTATGTCTATATGTTTGGTTTGAGAGTGCATGAATGGGTTCTTTGTGATATTGATATAACTTATATTGTCACATCTTAGGGGGATACATTCGAGGTCTAGTCCATAGTCACATAACTATTGTTTGAGCCATAAAATCTGTGCACAGCAACTCCCTGCTGCTATGTATTATGCTTCTGCAGTGCTTAGAGCCACACATGCTTGCTTTTTACAAGACCATGACACCAAAGCATTACCTAAGATATGGCAAGTGCCGCTTGTGCTTTTTCGATCTGTTTTACATCCTGCATAGTATGAGTTAGAATAACCAACAAGATTGCATACACTACCTTTTGGATACCATAAGCCAACATTGGTTGCTCCTTTTAAGTATTTTATGATTCGCTTCACTGCTATAATATGTGATTCTTTAGGATATACATGAAACGTTGCACATAAGCAGACACTGATCATAATATATGGGCGACTGGCCGTTAGATATAAAAGAGAACCAATCATACCTCGATACTTTGATATGTCTATTGATTTACCAAATTCATCTTTATCTACATAAGTTCCGGAGCTCAAAGGAGTTGCACTTTCTTTACTATTCTCCATCTCAAATATTTTTAACAGTTCCTTACAATACTTTGTTTGATTTGATGAAAATTCCATTCTTGAGTTGCTTGATTTGAAGTCCAAGGAAATAATTTAACTTACCCATCATGGACATTTCAAATTCTCCTTGCATCATCAATGAGAATTCTTCACATAATTTATTATTGGTTGATCCAAATATGATATCGTCAACGTAGATTTGAACAAGTAAAGCTTGATCATTAATCCTTTTAATGAACAAAGTTGTATCTACCCTACCCTTTTCAAATCCTCTTTCACATAGAAAGTTACTAAGCTTATCATACCAAGGTTTTGGAGCTTGTTTCAAACAATGAAGAGCTTTCTTTAATTTTGAATATATGTGATGGATTCTTGAAGTCTTCAAAGTCGGGTGGCTGTTTGACATAGACCTTCTCATTGATGTAACCATTTAGGAAAGCACTCTTAACATCCATCTGAAATAATTCAAAATTCATAGAACAAGCATAAGCAAGTAATAAACGAATTACTTCTAACCTTGCTAGCAGAGCCAATGTTTCATCAAATTCGATCCCTTTTTTTGTTGTTGTATCCTTGGGCGACCAACCTTGCCTTGTTTCGTACAACTAGACCATTTTCATTTAGTTTATTCTTAGACATCCATTTGGTACCAATGATGTGTTTATTGCTAGGATTTGGAACAAGTTCCCAAACCTTGTTTCTTTCAAACTGGTTTAGTTCTTCTTGCATGGAAAGTATCCATTGATTGTCCTTAAGGGCTTCACCTACCTTAAAAGGTTCTATTTGAGAGACAAATGCCATATTCAAATAAGCATATTTGATATTTAGCCTTGTAGTAACTCCTTTGTTGATATCACCTATAATGTTATCAATGGGGTGATCACGATGGGTTCTCCATTCTCGAGGGAGATCATTGTGTTGATCTTTTTGTTCTATATTGATTTCATTCCTTTGAATTGATTAATCAACTTGATTGTCCTTGCTTATATCATCACTTATAAAATCATTATCATCATCACAAGAAACAATTTTATCTTCTTTTGAGGGGTTAGATTCATCAAATGATACAAGCATAGATTCTTCGACTAATAAAGTTCTTTTATTGAAAATTCTAAAAGCTTTACTTGACAAGGAATAACCAATAAAAATACCTTCATCTCGGCTTTCTCATCGAATTTACCAAGATTTTCCTTACCATTATTCAGCGCAAAGCATTTACATCCAAATATGTGAAAATGCGAGATATTTGGCTTTCTACCTTTATAGAGTTCATATGGAGTCTTCTTTAGGGTTGTTCGAATTATTATCCGGTTGGATACATAACAAACTATATTTACAGCATTTTCCCAAAAGTATTTTGGTAAACTTGAGTCGCTTAGCATGGTCCTTACAAGTTCTATCAACAATCCATTCTTTCTCTTAACAGCTCCATTTTGTTTAGGTGTTCTTGGTGCAGAAATTTTATGGAAGATTCCATTTTCTTCACAAAACTCTACAAAAGAAGCATTTTGAAACTCTCCTCCATGATCACTTCTTATCGATATAATTTTGTTTGCTTGTTCATTTTGGACTAGTTTGGCATAATCTTTAAATGCTTTAAAAGCTTCATCTTTATTTGCCAAGAATAAGGGCCAAGTGAACCTTGAAAAAGCATCAACAATTACTAGTCCATATGAATTTCCACCAAGACTTTTAGTTCTTGATAGACCAAATAAGTCCATACATATCAATTGAAGTGGTCTTGAAGTTGATACAATGTTTTTGGGTTTGGAGGAAACCTTAGTTTGTTTACTATTTTGACAAGCATCACATAATTTGTCCTTAATGAATTTCATCTTTGGTAAGCCTATAACAAGTTCATGCATGACTAACTTGTTTAAATGATCCATATGGATATGTGCAAATCTTTTATGCCATAGCCATGCATCATTGTTGTCACTTACCATTAGACATTTCATTCTCAAGGATAAATCATCAAGATTAATTATAAAAATATTTTTAAAATGCTTACCAACAAACTGGATTTCATTTGATACCTCATTTCGGATAATGCATTCATCCTTTTTGAAAACTATTTTGTAACCCATGTCACAAAGCTGGCTAATGCTAATAAGGCTGCGCTTTAATCCTTCAACATATAGAACATCTTCAATTGAAGAAGATGGAGCAGCACCAATTTTTCCAATGCCCAAAATTTTACCCTTGTTGTTATCTCCATAAACCACATAGCCTTTTGATTCAAGAGTAAGTGCTGAAAATTTTGTATTGTCACCAGTCATGTGTTTTGAACATCCACTATCCAAGTACCACATATTAGAGGTACTTTTTATGCATTCCTACAAAACATGATCATAATTTGTTAGGTACCCAAAGTGCTTTGGGTCCTTGAGTATTATAACCTTTCTTGACCCACACATAATACCCATTTGGAACACCAAAATTCCTAAAATGACAAGCATTAGGTGTGTGGCCATTTAGACCACAATAAAAGCATGTAGGAATAGATTTACTTCTATATTTATGCATAAGAGATTTCTTTTGAGCAAAATTCTCTTTAGAATAATGATGATCATTTTGTACAACTATAACTTTCTTTTTGTTAGATTGGTCATTTGCCTTAACAAAGATGATTTTATTAATACTTGGTTTATCAAATTTTTAATAACTAAGGCCACTCTTGTCATTGGAATATCTTTTCATTTTAAGAACATTTTCCAATCCAACTTGTCCCTTTTCATATCTTTCAATGACTCTATTTAGTTGGACAATTCTAAAAGAAAGAGAATCTCACTTATTACATATGGAATTATGTTTTAATTTTTCAAAGTCTTTTTCCATAGTGTCAATTTTCTCTTTAAGTGATGAAATTTGTTTCCTTTTCCAAAACTTGGTTTATCAAATTTTGAATAACCAAGGCCACTCTTGTCGTTGGAATATCTTTGCATTTTAAGAACATTTTCCAATCCAACTTGTCCCTTTTCATATCTTTCAATGACTCTATTTAGTTGGACAATTATAAAAGAAAGAGAATCACACTTATTACATGTAGAATTATGTTTTAATTTTTCAGCCTTTTTCCATAGTGTCAATTTTCTCTTTAAGAGATGAAATTTGTTTCTTTTGAGTTGACACTGTTTTGCACAAAATTCTACACTCCATAAGTAATTCCTCTATTGCATTTTGAGCATCATCATTATAAAAACAATCTTTGTTACTAACCTATTCTTCTTCATCAGATTGATGTGAAGCCATTAAGGCAACATTTGCACTTTCGTCACTCTCTAAATTTGAGGATGAACTGACTTCATATATCAAGGGTACGTCCAGTCCTCTTGCACAACACAAGAGATTTTCCAGTTATTGTTAGAATAGGTACAAGTCTAACTCTAAGACTTTAGTGACTAACTCCTAACAATCTGCCTAAGATAGCACACCACTATCTTAGTTTACAATACTTGAAGAAAGTACACCACTTTCCTCAAACAACACACTAACTTAGTTTATTTACAATAATGGTTTTGACTAAAATCAAGAAGGTATAACAACTGATGCTTCCTTGTATAATGATCATAGTCTAATGTAATTTCAAGTACCACAGAGAACCTTTATAATGATATGAAAATGCAACACATGTACTTGAAATATGAAAATAAGTCATTTATATTCAACTACATGGATCTGTATTCGAATACAAGCACAAATTGTTTGAAAAATCTGAACGTTACAGAAGTGTATTTGACTACAGATAGAATGTAGCTGAATACAACTGCGAAACAACGCAATTTTCAAGTCTAATTGATTATGGATCATTGCATATGTTCATCAAACTTCTAGGAACGATTGCCATTGATCTAAAGTGATGTCTTAGGAGTATAAATACCTCATAGGCTCAAGTTTAACTTAACAACTTTCAAAAATATTTTCAGAATTATTAAGATTCATTAAAAGTCAGATTTTCACATTTCAAGTACATGTGTTGCATTTTCATATCATTTTAAAGGTTCTCTGTTGTACTTGAAATTACATTAGAGTGTGATCATTATACAAGGAAGCATCAACTGTTATATCTTCTTGATTTCAGTCAAAACTATTATTGTAAATTAACTAAGTTATGTGTTGTTTGAGGAAAGTGGTGTACTTTCTTCAAGTATTGTAAAGTAAGATAGTGGTGTGCTATCTTAGGTAGATTGTTAGGAGTTAGTCACTAAAGTATTAGAGTTAGACTTGTACCTATTCTAACAATAATTGGAAAATCTCTTGTGGTGTGCAAGAGGACTGGACTTACCATTGGTTATAAGGGGAGCCAAGATAAATTCTGTGTTCTTTATATAAAAGTATAAGGTGCTCATGTGCATTTGAAATATAACAATATTAGATTGCATCATATACCTTAAACTCTAAGTCTTCTAGCATATTAAGAATAGTTGACTTGATTGTTGACTTCATTTTGAATTTGCAACTTGATCACTTTGCTTGGTCCTTATCTTCATAAAAAACATAAGTTTTCTTGCATATTTATAGATTGTGGATCAAACTTAAAATACATTGTTTCACTTTTTAAAAGAACTGGATCATGAATTCGTTCAATGCATAGAAAAGTATATATGGGAAGTAATATTTTTTACTATGTTAAAAACTATATTAATTTGTAAATTGAAAACTAAAATATATTTGGAATTAACCCAAAAAATAATTCTATATTCATAATTGCTAAAACAAACAAAAAAGCAAACTAATTTCATTCAATTCGGTGCCACACTTTAAAGTAACCAACTGGAAACTTTAATTCTTTCAAATTGATGCCAAACTAAAAAGTAACCGACTGGAAACTTAAAGAATCTTCCAGGTCATTAACAGAGGTAATGTAGCCTTTATCATAGTATGTTCTCCATTTTTCAAATCATGAGCAGAGCATACATCTTCAGAGCATTGGAATTTTCCAAAGTCATTGACTTTTGTTAGAGTCGTTTACTTTTTCATTAATGTTAACTTATGCGTTGAATTCCTTCAGAGGTAGATGAATTAGACGCTTAATGTAGTCATCAAATGTAACTGAGTTAGACGCTTTCCTGCATTCATTAGAGGCATTGAGTCAGATGATTTGGTGCGAATGTTAGAGACAGAGGCAATTATTTGCTTGTTTTGGATTACTAGCATAAGCAACCTTGTCATATTGCATATCTGAGTAAGATGCAACTCACTACTTTATCAAAGGCAGCTTATCAGAACATGTTGCATTCTCTTTATAGTGAGTTCATCAGAGCAAGAGGAGGGAGCACACCATAGAGCACGTGTTTTACTAGAGCAAAGTATGGGTGCCTTTTGTTTCTTTGACTTATGTTCCTTTATGTTGACTTTGATCTTTGATTCCTCTTTTAATTTCGTTTCCTCTGGTCAGAGTCTACCTATTTGTTCTAATTTTTACACACTCAATCATAACATAGTGCATTAAATTGTTCCCACAAAATACCTCTTTATATCATCAAAACAAGATAAGAAATTGTTCTTCAAACCATCTTGGTTCTAACAATATGTATCTAAAAGTGCAGTCTAGTGGTTTGAATTAGAATGCTAATGAAGTAATAACAAGGAAGTCAAGATTTTGGTTAAAAGCATAAATATAGAAATATTATGTTGGAAACTTGCCTGCTCAACTTTTCTCATACCAACTACTTTTAGCACAAACCATACTCATTTCTCCACAATTATTATGAAATGCATCTACTATTTTCAAGAAGTTGAACCAATGCAAAAACTACAACTATTAAATAAATTATATATATATATATATTAAATTAATACATATTTTTTAATAATTCCAAAGAAACCCTTATTTTAGAAGATAAATTTTTGCTTGAATGACTTTCCAACTTCATTGATAAAGAAACTAAGAGGTTGTTAAGTATTATTCTTCTTTAGAATGTGATATTGTATTTTTTAGTATTTGAATCCTCTACAAGTTAATATTTCTTCATTTCTTCTAATATAATGATATCTTCAAAATCTTACACTTATCGGTTCCAATATTCATTTATTTCACAAGTGTTACAACTTGGTTGGTTTGAAGAACAATTCCTTATCTTGTTTTGATGATAACAAAAAGTATTTTGTGGGAACAATTTAATGCACCAATGTTCTGATTGAGTGTGCAGAAATTAGAACAAAGATATGAGGAAACAAAGTGATAAGAGGAAACGAAATGATCAGATGAAACAATGTTATCAGATGAAACGAAGTGATAAGAGGAAACAAAGTTATCAGATAAAACAAAGTTATCAAAGGAAACAAAGTTATTAGAGGAAATGAACCCTGTTGTGTGCGCCCTTTGTTGGCTCTAAAGCTCTCACTTTGAAGAGAATGAAACATGTTATGATATTTTTGTTAAGACAAAATCTCAATTAAAAAGTTTTGATGAAAACAAACAAAGATTAATTAAAGACTCTAATTATGATTCTAAGTTAATTGTTATTTAACATGTGCTTTTGAGTATATTAATCTAAGATAGGTACTAAGCAGAATCAATTTAAAGAACAAAGCAAAAAATGCATTGCCAAGAACCAAGAACGTTCTGGACGTTCTTCTGGAAAAACCAGAACGTTCTCCAAGACTTTGCTCATTTCATCAAGACTGTTGGAACCTGATTTTTATGCAAGAAAAAATCATGCTTATTTTAAACAAATTTCCAGTACATCAACATGAGATATGAAGCTTTAAAGATAGCAAAAGAAACACTCTAAAAGATCAAAGGAGAAAAGATTTAGAGCAAAGCAAAACAGATGAAACAGCTAAAAATGATCATTCTCCAGCTTCTGCTTTTCTGCACCAGAACATTCTCCAAATTCTGAACTTGTTCAAGAACGATTCTGATTTAATGTACAACATCACATTCTGACACATATTATTTTAATCAAACTAATGCTACAATGTGCACAGATCAGATGGCAAAACATTAAACAAATATAAGAAAGTCAAGAACTCAAAAAAGGGAGAAAAGTTCAGTCAAAAGATTTGAAATAAATGATTATTTTATTCTGCCCCTTGATCAAGAGAACCTTCTCAAACGGTAATATCAAGCCCTCAAGGACTTCCTGAATATCTATAAAAGGAACCTCACTGATGAAGAGAAAAACAAGACATTCAAGTGCAAAGAAAATCATCAAATCACTCACATTAACACTTGAAAGCTTCTTAAAGAAATCAGTAACCTTCTATTTCGAATTCTCTATCTTTAGTTTTCTGAAATCATTTGTAAAGAATCTAAACTCAAAGCAAGAGTTGAGTCAAAACAGATTCTGTCTTAAATCATATCATTATCATTCAACACTCAAGACTATAAGGCTTGTTTATAGCTTGAGTGAGTCATTTTTAGAAAAATCCTTTTAAGGTTAAAAGGTGAAGTTGTAAAATCCTATCAAGGGTTGATAGGTGATCAGATTGTATTTCTTTCTGGGTAGAAAGGAGTGATAAACTGTGACAGATCAAGGCTGATCTGAACTAGGAGTTGTAAAACCAAGTGGGTACTTTGTTTTAAACACTTAGTGGAAAAACTCACTGGTGTGAGGACTGGACGTAGCCCAAGTTAGGGTGAACCAGGATAACTCTCTGCGTACTATCTCTTCCTTAACTCTATTTACATTCAGCTCTTTATTTACTTAAGTTGAAAAAACAATTTTCTGTTTTAAAAGCAAATCAAAACGTTCTGCGTTTTCCAGAACGTTCTCCTTTTTCTGTCTTTACTATTAAGATCATTCTGCCTTTTAAAACTAATCAAAAACGTTCTCTATTTTGTAACCAAGATCATTCTTGAGTTAAATTTTAAAGTGTTGACAGGAAAATTTATAAAAGACAGCTTTCCAATTCAAACCCCCCTTTCTTGTAAAGCAACATTTCCACTTCAATTTTTCCTTTGACAAAGCAACCAATTGCATCTGACTCTAATTGCAACATGACAAAGTTGCCTCTGCCTCTGCAAGTTACCTCTACCAATAATTCAAGACAAGTAGATGATTGAGTCTGCCTCATACATTTGCACCATATCATCTGACTTTGATTATCAAGCTTTGCCCAATGCCTCTAATGCAAGCAAGCTACTGACTCATTTGCCTTCCATGACTACATCAAACATTTCATTCGTTTGACTCTGGAAAAAATCAACGCCCTTGAAAAAGTCAACACATCTGGATAAAGTCAACTCATCAGTTATCATTCATTTAAAGGTCAATGACTCTAACAAAAAGTCAATGACTCTAGTAAAGACAATGACTCTAGAAATTGCCAATGCTCTGAAGATGTATGCACTGTTATGATATGAAAAATCCATAACAAACTTTGATAAAAGGCTACATTTCCTCAATTCATGATACTAGAAGATTCAAACACATTTCCAGTTGGTTACTTTTGTCTGGCACCAAATTGAAAGAACTAAAGTTTCCAATTGGTTACTTTTAATTATGGCACCGTATTGAATGAAATCATAGTCTCATAAACGGTAATAGATGACAACGAACTTGAAAATTCAAAGCCAAGACGAAATGAAATCAAAGCAACGATTGACAACGAATTTGGGAATTCAAAGACAAAATGGATTGAAATCAAAACAATGGGCGACAACGGATTTCGGAAAATCAAAGCTAAGATCAATAGAAATCAAAGCAATGGTAAAGTCATTGATTAGAATGAAGCAAGCAATTAAAATAGGAAGAACATTGGAAAAATAATATCGAAGCATCTGAAAGTTCAAATTGACATCTATAAAAGGTTTTCTCCAATGAAGAACAAGACAGAACTGTACAGAACTTTATTGACACAACATTCGAACTACAACAAAACTTCATTGAATATTGTATTACTTTTTCAAGTGTTAGTGTGTGAGAAACATAAATAAAAGGAATTTTCAAAATTATTAATTCAAAAGAATTAAAATAAAATTTTCATTAATTCATTTCATAAAGTAGTACGTCGTAATTTAATCGATGGACGTAATTAAATAATTTCATCACAATATCACTAAGTACTTAACTTTGGGAATTAATAATAAATATTAGTCTAAACTGTATTTCAAAAAAAAGCAATGTCATATCGTCTCAATAATTTCATCACATTAAAAGCAATGTCATATAGTCTAAACATTAATAATTTCATCACAATAATTTCAAAAAAAAGCAATGTCATATCTCTCAAAATAGAACACCCAGCTTATGGCCCACTAAATAGTATCAGAGTGAGGAAGAGAACAGCGGAAAAGTTATACAATAATTCCCAAAATAAATTACATCCACCGAAATCAAGATCCTATACAAAAAGTCTAAACTGATCATTCACTAAAGCTACAGTAGCAAGGATTCCCTCCGCAGCCCATGCAAGTCTCGTCCGATTCCGCAGCTCACCTTGACGTAACGTCCTCCTCCTCATCATATAAGGAAGGATCAGTCTCCTCAGAAGTCAGGTCAATATACAATCGGGGTCGCTTCGGCGGTGCCAGAATCTCAAAGCAGTCATCGGATATCCGAGATGTACCCGACACATCATCTGCTACTAGCGTCGGTCTTTGATTCTCCCCTTTTACCTTTGTATCATGTACAGCTCCTCCAGTCACTGGGTTAGGAGTCACCGCACCTACTGTGGCCTCCGTCTCAACCCCTCTCGTCGGCTCCTCCGCGTCCTCAAAAATTCCGCGCGCCTCCAATACCAATTTGGAAGGCACAGGAAAGTCAATCCTCGTATAGGTGTGCTCCACATAGTCCACCACCCCGTTAGTCCTGCAGGTCTTCTTCAGTCTCCCCGTGTACGTCGCCCTGCTTGAGATGGGGTCGTATACCCAAGCAGTAGGCAGGAGACGATCAATGAAATCGAGCGACGTTTCCGTCGTGTCGGGACCCACTAGTGATATGGGTTTGGGGGGCATCTGAGGGCAAAGCCCAATTTCCACAATAATAGTAAAGGGTAACCGACCGAAATTAACAAATAACACATAGCATTTATATCAACAGTAACAAATATATCCATGGCATATCATATAACAATGATGATAAATAAGGATGCTCATTTTGAAATTTCATGACATGTATGCCTTTTGAAACAGCAACCAATTAATATGGAAAACATGTTGTAAGTACAACCATCAACTCAACAATCACAACCATTCATTAGAAATTCAGATTTTATAAGATACTTACACACATCAATTTCCAATCATCATCATATATCCAAATCATGACCCACCGGTCAAACACTCCGATGCAATATGTATATGCTCATGTACTCAACTTCTTGGAAGAGGTATATGTTAAACAACCTCCCGGTTTTGAAAATTCTAAATTTCCAAACCATGTCTTTAAACTTAGAAAATCCTTGTATGGGTTAAAACAAGCACCTAGAGCATGGTATGATAGACTCAGTAATTTCTTAATTAAAAATAATTTTGAAAGAGGACAAATAGACAATACTTTGTTTAGCCGATCAATAGACAATGATATTCTGATCATTCAAATTTATGTTGATGATATTATTTTTGGATCTACTAATGGCATTGTTTGTCAAGAATTTTCTGAATTAATGCAGCATGAATTTCAAATGAGAATGATGGGAGAACTTAAGTTCTTTCTAGGAATACAAATTCAACAAAGTTCAGAAGGTATTTACATTCACCAAACTAAATATTCAAAGGAACTTCTCAAGAAGTTTAAGATGAGTGATTGCAAACCTATGGCTACACCAATGCATCCTACTTGTTCACTTGATAAAGATGAATCAGGAACAAAAGTTGACCAGAAAATCTATAGAGGAATGATAGGATCATTACTCTACCTTACTGCTTCTAGACCTGATATCATATTTAGTGTGTGTGTATGTGCTCCTAGAGAATCTCATCTAACTGCTGTTAAGAGAATCTCATCTAACTGCTGTTAAGAGAATCCTTAGATACCTAAAAGGCACTACCAACCTCACCTTGTTTTACAAGAAAACTCCTACATACAAACTGAGTGGATACTATGATTCTGACTATGCTGGAGATAAACTTGAAAGAAAAAGCACCAGTGGCTATTGTACCTTTTTAGGAGACAATTTAATTTCGTGGTCCAGTAAGAGGCAACACACTATTGCCATGTCAACAGCAGAGGCTGAATACATTTCAGCAGCTGGCTGCAGCTCTCAACTACTCTGGATGAAGCATCAACTTAAAGACTACAAAATATTAGAATTCAACATACCCATCTATTGTGATAACACCTCTGCAATTTGCCTAACCAAAAACCCTATCCTACATTCTAGAGCCAAACACATAGAGATCAAACACCACTTCATCAGAGATTATGTTCAGAAAGGAGTACTCAACATTCAGTTTGTAGACACTGAACATCAATGGGCTGACATATTTACTAAACCACTACCTGAAGATAGGTTTGAATTTATCAAGAAAAACCTTAATCTTATCTTCATCCCTAACCTAATAGCTTAGTTTAATTTTTATGTTATTTTATTTTTCGTGTACTTTTATTTAAAAAAAAAAGAGTAAAAAAAAAATATAAAAAAAAGAAAGAAAAAAAAAAGAGTCGAAAAAAAAACAGAGGATCTCTTTTCTTCATTTAATCCTTTTTGTCTGATGACAAAGGGTGAGAAGATGTAATATTTGATAAAATATCCGAGGGAGAAGATGATTTATTTGAAAGGAGGAGAAGATGATGTATGATGTATTTCATATCTGGGCATAGGAGAAGATGATGTATTTGATATCTGGGCATTAGACTTAGGGGGAGAAAATATAAAATGAAGCTTAGTCTTAGGGGGAGTCAAAGTCAAAAGAAAGAAAAAGTATTATCAAAAATACATTGTTTGTCATCATCAAAAAGGGGGAGATTGTTGGAACCAAGTTGTTTCTTGCAATTAAAGTTTTGATGTTAACAAATGTATTTTATGAAAATAACATATTTGACTTAGAAGAAGAATGAAAAATGTCATCAGAAGAATATATCAGAAGATGACGTCACCAGAGGATGACGTCACCAGAAGCAGAAATCAGAAGATGACGTCACCAGAGGATATCGTCAGATGAATCTGTCAGAGAAAAATGCTCAAAACAGAATCTGAGAAAAATGCTCAAAACAGAATTGGAGAAAAAGGCTCAAAACAGAATCTGAGAAAAATGCTCAAATTAGAAGCGGAGCAAAATGCTCAAAACAGATCAGTGAGCAAAAGACTCAAAACAGAATCTGAGCAAACTACTCCAGAATATTCTCAAAACAGATTAATCAAAATATACTCCAGAAGAAAAGCATCAGTGAAGTTCAAAAGTTCAACTATAAATAGAGACTTAATGCTGAAGAATAGAGCATTGAAAAACACAAGAACTCAATCTTCAATTCAAAGTTATCTAAGAGTTCAAAAGAGAGAAACACAAATGAACAAGAGCAATATTTTCTAAGTGTTTTCAAGAGAGAAATACAGTGCAACAATCAGCTTTTCAGAAGCAATACAAGAGTGCAAGAATAAGTGTAGCAAACAGCTTTCCAGAAGCAACGTTGCAAAGTTCTAAACCTTTATTATAGTGGTGTAGATTCCTTCTTCAATTTGGGGTTGTCAGATTGGTAGGAGAAGACTTAGCTGGTTTAGTTAAGGTGTTGTTGTTCCTCAAAAGTCTGGGGTTGTCTGGCTGTTTGGGAAGACTGACTTGAAGGGTTAGTGGTGTTGTAATTCAAAGGAGTTTGAATTAGTAAAAGGCCTTATGGAGGAAGGGACTGGACGTAGCCTAGTTAACGGTGAACCAATATAAATTGCTGTGTTATTATATTATTATTATCCACTGCTGAATCTGATTAATTATTTATCAAATAATTCAAATCAACATTTAACAAAACAGCAAAAGAAATTAAGTTTGACAAACACAATTCAACCCCCCTTCTCGTGTTTGCACCTTCAAAGGAACATGAATGCATAAGTGAACAAAGCAAGAATCCATTCACTTCATCAAAATGCACAAATGTGATCAATTACAATATAAAGAAGCCATTCGAATCACAAAGAAAAAAGGCCATGAATCAAGCTGCCAAAACAAGACTGAACAGTCTCCAGAATGTCCAGAATTAACAGCATGTTAATGATTCAAGGAAAGCCAAGAAATCAGCATAAAGAAAACTCTTGACACAATCTGGAAAAACAGAAGATGTTACCCGATGACATCACCAGAAGATACCTCCAGCGGATACCAAAAGATGCCTCCAGAGGATACCAGAAGCTGTCACCAGAGGATGAAGTCATTACCAGAGGATGACATCATCAGAGGATGATGACGTCACCATAAGATAACATCATCAGATGATGATGTCACCAGAGGATACCTTAAGAAAAGGATACCAGAGGATACCTCAAGAAGAGGATACTAGAGGATACCTCCAGAAGAGGTCACCAGAGGATACCTCAAGTAGACGTCACCAGAGGATACCTCAAGTAGACGTCACCAGAGGATACCTCCAGAAGACTATATCAGATGATACCTCCAGAAGACGATATCAGAGGATACCTCCAGAATACTATCAGAGGATACCTCTAGAATACTATCAGAAGATACCTCCAGAAAACGATATCAGAGGATATCTCCAGAAAATACATTCAGAGGATACCTCCAGAATACTATCAGAGGATACCTCTAGAATACTATCAGAAGATACCTCCATAAAACGATATCAGAGGATATCTCCAGAGGAATACATTCAGAGGAAGAACCAAGTTTGTTCTTGAGCATCAGAATGTCCAGAATAATCAGAATAGTTTCCAGAATGATCTTCTATCAAGAATGATCATCAGTCTCTAGGAATGATCATTAGTCTCCAGAAATGATCATCAATCTCCAGAATGATTATCATTCTCCAGCATAATTAATAACTATCTTCAGAATGATCAAACATCAGTCTCCAGCATGTTAACAATCAAATCTCCAACATGTTTAACATCATTCTCCAACAGTGTATCACCAGTCCAGAATGATACAATCATTCTCCAGCATACTGAACATCATTCTCCAGCTTGACTGCCAAGAACGTTGAATGATCTTGAAGTATGTTTACATCAAAGCAGATCCAAGAAAAGATCAGGAAGACATCCAAAATGATCAAAACTGAACCTCCAGATTGATTATTAATCTCCAGAAAGTTCAGATACTAGGACTCCACATTGATTATCAATCTCCAGAATTTTCATTAAAATTCTGCAGAAGTTCATCATCATTCTCCAAGCTGTTTTGACATAATCAAAACTCCATATCAAATCAAAGATATTAACAAATATATTTGAAGTACAAAGGATCATTAAACAAAGGAACTCTGATCAAGAATCAAAGGTTTCAGCCCAGTCAAAACAGAAATTAAAAATAGTCAAAAGCTGGATTATTTTTAATCAGAAATATTGCCTTTGGTCAAGCCTGACAAGAGCACTACCAACAGCTCTATTTGACCATCATTAAATGCTCTCACGCCTATAAAAGGAAGGCCAAAGCTCAGGAAGAAAACACAGCTTCAAGTACAGAGAAAAACATCACTCACATAAATCTACACACTTGAAAGCTTCTCAAGAAATCAGTAACCTTCTATATCAAATTCTCTATCTTTAGTTTACTGAAACCATTTGTAAAGAATCTAAACTCAAACAAGAGTTGAGTCAAAACAGATTCTGTTTTAAATCCTATCATTGTCATTCAACACTCAAGATTATAAGGCTTGTTTATAGCTTGAGTGAGTCATTTTTAGAAAAATCCTTTTAAGGTTAAAAGGTGAAGTTGTAAAATCCTATCAAGGGTTGATAGGTGATCCGATTGTAATTCTTTCTGGGTAGAAAGGATTGACAAACTGTAACAGATCAAGGCTGATCTGAACTAGGTGCTGTAAAACCAAGAAGGTTCTTGTTTTAAACACTTAGTGGAAAATCTCACCGTTATGAGGACTGGACGTAGCCCGGGTTGGGTGAACCAGGATATATCTGTGTGTGATATCTCTTCCCTTATCTCTATTTACTTTCAGTCTGTTAATTATCAAGTTAAATAGATAAACTGAACTGTTGATTTTAACTAACCAAGAACGTTCCTGTTTTCTGGTGAAAACCAAGAAACGTTCTCCTTTTTCTGTTTTCACAACCAAAATCAATCTTGAGTTATTTTCTTAAGTTTTTAACAGGAATTTTAAAATGGCGGATTTACAATTCAAACCCCCCTTTCTTGTAAATCGATATTGCTACTTCAAAACTATGATATATTGATATTCCTATTTATAGTAGCTAGTGAACATTAATCTTCTAACTACTTTCTTTAACTAACTCTAATTGTAACTAACTAATTTCTCCATCTAACTCTAATGGTATCTTGTTATTCTTAATCATTCCCATCAAAACTCTGAATTGGTAAATTTTGCCGATTTGAGTTTGAATTACAATACACAGACACTATTTTATTCACACAAAATGAAGAAAGAAAAAAATTAAACCCAAACCAAACAAATGAGTTAACATCACAAGAATCATTATACGAAGGCAAAGTCTTGAGCTTTAAGTCCAAAATCTGCAAGCAAATTAATCTAACTAAATAAAAGAAGCTCAATAACCACATTAATCACATAACCAAAAGATCTTGCGAGTATTCCAAATGCCAGTACATTCCAACTCGTGTCTTCATGACACTTCCAAACTGAAATGTTAAGATGATACGCAAGAAAATGCGCAAAGTGATTTGAGAAGATTGTTGGAGGAACTTCAAAAGTTGGTGGTGCACAATACGAACGAAGGATATGGAGAGTATGTTTTACTGTTTGTACTTCAAGAGAACAAATATGATGTACATTATCCTGCACCAACCTCTTCGTGTGAAGATTGAGCCAACGAACGATCAACAAGCTAGTGGTCCATGGTAATCTTAACAGACTCCCCCGATCCAATTGCCCATCTCCCATTTCTTTGAATTACGTCTCTCCCAACCAATAGATTGTTCTAAACCCACGAGCTACCCTTTTTTCTTGGCAACCACAAAATCACAATTGTTAAAGTATAGTACTTTCAGCGTAGTAACCCACAAAGGTTTTAGAATCAAGATGCTTTGAAGAACAATTCATTATCTTATTTTGATGATAATAAAAGGTATTTTATGAGAACAATTTAATGCACTAATGTTCTGATTGAGTGTGCATAAATTAGAATACAGATTCTGAACTCAGACTCTTATCAAAGGAAACAAAATTAAAAGATTAAACAAAGATTGAAGTCTACACAAAGGGACAAAAGTCAAAGGAACGGAACAAAAGGCACTCAAAAGAATTTGGAAAATTCAAAATCAATTGAAATCAAACCAATGACAAGATCAATTGAAACAAGGCAACGATTAAAAAATGAACAAAATTGAAACAATGCAACGATTCAAACTAAAGAACGTTGAAGAATCACAACATTCCAAATTGACATCTATAAAAGGGAATCTCTCCATCAAAGAACAACACAAAATTAATGGAAAACATGGAACAACAACAACACATCGAATAACCTTGAGCAATTTAGAAAAAGTTGTTTATTAAATTCAATCACTTGTATTATTTTGTTTTTTGTTTTAAGTGCTAGTATGTGAGATTCACCATATACATATCCTCTCTTGAAAGTTACACAGAAACCAAACCAAACATTTTTGTAACATAGCATGGTAGTAGTTGTTTTCCTCAACGGTTTGTACGTGCAAATTGAAATTTGAGTAGACTTAACTTGTTGAAGTTGAGTAGACTTAATTTGTTGAAGTTAAATGTTGTAATTCAGGTAAAATTACTGGACAAAGTCCTTCTGGGTGAAGGGACAGACTGTAACCTACAGGTTTGGTAGTGAATCACTATAAATCTTTGTGTGATTTATTTCTTTCCTCTACTTATTTATTTTGTTCTTTTATTACCATGTTTATCCACAAAAATTTTAAAATAGAAAAACACAATTCAAATCCCATTTCTTATGTTTTCCACCTTTAATGTCATGATTATTAATAACTCTCCGAGCCCTGTTCGAATATGTGTGCTTCATTTAGCTCAATAAATCTCTTAAACCCATACCTCGTCCCCTTTTGCTAGTCGTCATCTAAGACTACTTCTTCAAGTGGATACTTTTAGCCTCCCTCCCCCCAGATTTACTCCATCAAAACCTTGCTATTTTGCTACAAAGCTTTTGGAGAAACGTCTTGGGGAATTTCAAGATAAACATAGCATAGGTAAAGATGGCTTGGAGAACAACTTTTATCAACACTTCCTTTCCCGATTGATTGAGAAAACTCTCTTTCGACCCTGAATCTTAGCACAGATCTGCTCGTGGACCCATTCGAGAACTTTGGATTTAGATCTACCCCAAATACTTGGAAGACCTAGTTATTTCTTAGGATCATTTCAAACAAACATCCCTGATATTCTGGCTAATTAAAGTTTCAAAGTTTTATTTTTCTTCTTTTCATAGCCATCTAGGTGTTTGGGCCTTCATTCAGTCCATTGAGGATTGGATCTTCATAAATCACTACTTTTTCTATTGTCAGCTTCCTTCTTCTAAATTTTTGGTAAAGAAGATGTTTATAATGTTATAAATATGTATGCAAAATCATTCAAAAATTTAAAAGATACATATGAGTTGATTTAAAAGTCGAAACTAAAAGTGAAAACAAAATTTTTTTGACTACTAAAAAGTAAATAAAAATATAAAGACTAAAAACAAAAACTAAAATTTTATAGAGAGTAAAATTTTATTTAATCTAATATTTTTATACTAGGTCATATTAATTATAGGTTTCCATTTAGTTTCACTTTTTCAACTTTTTTCTTTTCTTTTCTTGCCACATTTCAATTCTTTTCAACCGGCTAAAGAATTAAAATGATTTTAAAAGCAAACTCTTTAATGTGGTAATGGTTCATTTGCCAACATTATTTTTTGTAAGATGCAAATTCAAAATTATCTTAGAGGGGAAGTTGTCATTTTCACCATTGTTTGTATATTTGCTATCATGGAGTCATTCTAGGCCTAGTATTCTATGACTAAAAGAATAACGAAATAATAAATGTTTAATTGTTTATGAGACTACTTGTCAGCACCACTATCAGAATTATTATTTAAAATAAAAATTATTTATATTTAATTCATTTTAATATCCTATTCAATTAGTATGTTATTATTTAGAATTTTTAATTATTATAATTATGAATTCTATTATATTCCAAATAAAAAAATACACTTAGCAGGGCTAAATATAGTATAATAAGTTAGTCTAAGATATAATTTAATTTTTTTCTCAATGGTCTGATTACTCAACAAAAATTTAGTAATCTGAAATTTGGTCATGAAATAAATAAAATATGATTGTTCCGGTCAATAATCAAACTCAATATTGTCAATTATTTTGTCTTTAGTTAAAGCTGATGAACGATTTGAGGCCAACCACATAGTTTGATATATATAATATATCAATTTCAATATTATTTTTTTGAAAAGAATTTCATTATCAAATTAAGACAAACAGCATTAGCTTTCATTTTGGCTAAAAAGATGGTCAAAGTAAGAACAAAAAATCTCCTAAAAATCTAAACTAACAAGGTTTTTTTATTGTTGTGTATATGTGAGAAAGAAAGATGAGAAGAAGATGGTCCTTTTATATGGATTTCTTGCCAATTGTGGTGATTATAGGCAATGAATCAAGTGACATGGCTTTACTCACTTTGTACAAAGCAGCTACCCTTCAAGGGATGAACAATCATGTCTTTGTTGCCTATGCTTATGCTGTTGGTACTTTTGCACTCTTTCCTCTCACTCTTTTCAGCAGGAGAAGGTTCACAATTATTTTTTTTTGCAATATCACAAACACATGTGTATATATCTTCAATTGACTAATTTCTACATATTTTTTCATGTCTTTTGCAGTTCAAGAGTGGTTCCTCCGCTTAGTTTCTCCATTATTTGCAAAATTGTGCTTCTTGGGGCAATAGGGTAAATGGCAAAATGGACTTACACTTTACTACCTTTGGTCCTTATATAAATAATAGTATTGGAGAATATTTTTGTCTCAAATATAAGAAAAAGTTACCAATTTTAAATTGTATTTAATGTTTAAGTATCTTTTATACCCTTTTGTTTTTATTAAAAATGTAATTAATGTTCATATTAGTGAGTAGTGAGTGTGAATACATTTAATGTCAAAGTTACTTTAAGAAAAAAAATTCAAAGTTAATACATTAAATGAACCTCCTTAATTTTTGTTATTTTTACGTTTTCTTCTTATATATAGGATTAGAGGAGTTCTTAACGAGAATAATTGTCTATTATGGCCTTTTAGTATATTTAATTTTGCTATAGTTAGTGTTGAAGTTCGTTTAGGTAAAGGGGACTGATTGATTTTAGAGTTTAAGTTTCATTTACAAAAAGTTTTATACTATTGCACAACCCAACCAATCATTTGAGTGAATTTTGAAGTAATTATGATTAAAATTAAATAATTTTAATGACTTAACTATTATGATTTATTAATGGTGTAAAACTTATAATGTATATGAATTAAATCTTGTTGATGATTTGTGTTTCATGTGTTTGAAATTTTATGGGTCTATTATGCAGATGTTCAACTCAGATTCTAGTGTATATTGGCATTGATTACAGTTCACCAACACTTGCTTCAGCAATTGGTAATCTGGTACCTGCTTTCACTTTCATGCTAGCTGTCACTTTCAGGTTTGTTAATTACAATTAAACTTGGCATATACTTATCATTTTAAACTAAGTTATTGAACTTTTTTTACTCAAGGAAAGTTTGCCTTACTTTTCTTGCACTCAATGAAATGTCTTAGTAACAACGATACACATTATACTTGTTAGTGTGTGGAAAGAGAGCATAACTGTTATAGGGACTTAAAATTAAATGGAGTGCCTAGATATGCTTAGTAGAGTATTAAAGTGGCTTAATTCTTACTCTTCGATAGCTAACTTTTAATACAGGGTTTTTTAAGTGCTTAGATAGTTATAAAATTTATTAACAAACTTCATAACAAGGAATAAAGGTTCAAACTTTGGTACAAAAGAAAATTACTAACTTAATTAACTTATTAACATTTGTCTATACAAAAATAAACAAACTACATAAGAGTCACACTTTTAAATGTTCGAGTGATATCTTATTGTAACAATTGAGTACACATGACAACATAATTCATATTTGCGAGTATTCATTTGAACCTGCATCAACTTTGAAGAAATTTTTTACTTTGATAATATGCAGGTGTGAGTTTGAGTTTTTCATGATATTCAAAGTACGGGCATAAATGAGGGGTTGATATTTGTCTCACACGAGAGTCATAAGGTAGTTTGATGAATTTTTATGAAGTTGGAGTGGTAAAGATGTCATAGATTCAACTCCTCTCTCTAACAAAATTAATACTAATGACTAATATTAACTATTTCAAAAAAAAAAAAAATATCCGCCCACAGATCGACTCGAACCCGCCCAGGAAGTAAATTTATTAGTATTTCCTTTTTTACTTTTTATATATATCTTTATTCATTGTTATATTATTGTTTAATAATTATAAATTTTAGTATCTTCTCGATAGAAAATATTATTTTGCTATTATTTATGGGTGGGTGGAGAGATTTCATCCCAACATAAAATGGGGGCAGGGTAGGTGTTGGTTTTTGCAGAGAGTCGAAGGTATGAGTGAATGAGGCAAAACCCACATCGCGCCATTGTGATAACTATCATTAAATTTTTTCTATATGTTAGCCTAAATCATAGTTTAATTATGTTTCCAAGGATTCAGAGAAGCCATCAAGAAAATTCCCATCACAACCTATGAAAAATCCGCCAGAAAAGTTTAATTAAGTTGAATTAGAAGGAAATTGTTTTAAACTAGCTACATGTATATGCAGTGCATTACATTAGCCACCACATGAACATGTTAGTATATTGGCCACTTATTATTTTGTTTGCTCTTATCCTCTAAGCACTGAAATTAAGGATGGAAAAGTTAGCTGCAAAGAGTAGAAGTAGTAATGCTAAGGTAATTGGAAGCATAACATCAATAACAGGTGCTTTTGTTGACTTTCTACCAAGGACCGTCCATTATGAATTCCTATAATCATCTTTCCTCACCACTTCACCAAACAATTGGCTTTCTCAAGTCAGAGGATTTAAGTTGGGCCATTGCTGGCATTCTCCTCACAGCTGCTTATTTTCTAGCTTCATTATGGTACATTTTACAGGTACAATTAGTAATGCAAGACATAGAGTAAACATACATAGGCACAATTATAAATGAAAGTGTTTGGATACACATAAATGATAAAAATTGAATGAGAAATAATCTAGGCATATCATTTAATTTTTATTTTATTTTATTTATATGTGTGACCATAAATTTGTGTCTAAATATTGTATTGATATATAAGTATTTCTCATGACTTATTATAATTCAATAAGAAATATGAGATACGTAATATTGTAGATAAGCTAGTATCGAGTTTGTCCTTCAATTCTAATTTAATTGACAAATGTCAATATTGTTAGGTTGAATGTCTTGTCGCGGTTTAGAATCCAAAACATCGCAGTTATGTGAATTATTTATGGTAGTATTTATTATTTCTTCTAAAAAAAAGTTAGTATCGAGTTTGGGTCTTCTCAATCTAAATCTCTTTCAATCATCTCTATTTAATTTTACTTTTTTTTTTCAGCAAAAAAATTCATTTGATTGAAAGTATATTATATAGTTCATGTATGTAAAATTTTACACAAATCTAAAATAATTTGATATATTATTAAGACTTATGAAGATTAATGATGTTCAGTGCATAAGAAGTTAACCTTAATATATTTCAATAACATATCAAATTATTCTAGATTTGTATAAAAACTTACGTGCATGATTGGGAAAAAAGTAAGAGAAATCAAGAGCATTGAGAGAAAGAAGAAAGTTAGATATATTATTAAGATTTATGAAGATTAATGATGTTCAATAATAGTGCATAAAAAATTAACTTTGATATATTTCAATAACATATCAAATGATTCTAGATTTGTATAAAAACTTACATGCACGATTGAAAAAAAAGTAAGAAATCGAAAGCATTGACAGAAAGAAGTAAGTCAGATCTAGAGGATCTAATTCTTAATTTTGGTCGGACATTTGTTTTAGATAAATTTACACCTTTATAATTGATTTTTTTAAATTTAAATCATACCATAATTATATGTCTTTCCTTAACAACAACACAATCTTTTTAAAATTCAAAGTTAAAATTATATAAAATGAATATTGACACCGAAACAAAGGAATTATTTGTATTATTGTTAAGGACATGTTTAATTAAAAAAAATTATATAATATAAGAAGCCTGTGGTCCGACCTGTTAAGCCGAAGCCTGTTTCCATCACTTTGGGGACACTACCCAGCTTTAACTTTTTGATTAGCATGTCAGACTTTTATTAACATATTTTAGCCAATGTGGGATTTAGTGGATCCAAGATGGTGTAGTTTTTAATTGGAACATAGTTTCTTAAATAGTTTACTTGGTCCTCCCCAACTACTTTTGGCATGTTATTGGACCAAATTAGTCACTCACATATTCATCAAGTTATACAAGGACTAAATACACTCAAAAAATATGGTCAAAAACCAATGTTCTAAGTAGTGAAACATAGCAGCATATAATTTGTAAATTGAGCAAACATATATACCCAGTTTAGTTTAGTGTAACAACTAGCAAGATCCTAATTTGGATCTATTGCTTCTTCAGGTTTTGGCTTTGTTATCAAAACAAACTCAAATTTCTCCGGTGTTTCTTCATATTTAATATTTTTTTAATATTTAATCTATGAAAATATCATTAATTCTTTTAGTTCTAATATTTCTTATTTTTAAAATCAGGATTGAAAACTAATAGAAATATTTCAAGATAATTACATATATTAAATTAATATATTATTTTTTTATAATTCTAAAAATATCCTTATTTTAGGTGGGAAACTTTTGCTTCAATGAATTACAAATTTTTATATATAAAGATAAAGATGTTAGAACAACTGAGAAGTTGTTAGTATGACTCTTCTTTAAATTGTGCTACTGTATTTTTTAGTATCCAAATCCTCTTCAAGTTAATATTTATTCATGTCTTCTTATATAATGAGAGCTTTAAAATTTTACAGTTAAAAACTTTCAGTTTCAATACCAATTTATTTCACAGGTGCATATCTTGAAAGTGTTCCCGGATGAATTAACTTTAGTCCTGTTTTACTCTATAACTGCCACCATCATATCTACAACAGTAGCTTTGTTAGCGGTTCCAAATGCAAGTGCTTGGAAAATTGGACTAAATCTCTCACTCATCTCCATTGTTTCTTCTGTACGATACACTTCAAATTAATTCTTACACCGATTAAACTTATTTAACAATATTAATTACTGATATGTTTAGTTCTTATGACACTTTTTTCCAGGGCATTATGGGAAAATTAATAAGTAATTTAGTCAATGCGTGGTCATTGCGATTAAAGGGGCCTCTCTATGTAACTTCATTCAAGCCACTCCAAATTGTTATTTCTGTTGCATTAGGTGTTATGTTCCTTGGTGATACTCTTCATGTTGGAAGGTATGATTAGTCCAATTTTTTCATTTGATTTGGCATTCTTCTTGCTAATTAATTTCTAATTTCCTAATTTAATTATATGATTGGTGAAGTGTCCATTTGTGTAAATTGTTTTTGTATTATGCAGTATAATTGGGGCCATAATAATCTCAATTGGTCTTTATGGTGTAATGTGGGGAAAAGTAACAGAAGAGTTAGAGGAAGTTGTTGGTGGCCTAGAGTCACCATCTACAGAGAACTCTCCTTTGTTGCAAAGTTGTAGAACTGAAACTTTTGAAAAGAAAACATATATAAATGTTTAAAAAACATTGATATCAAATCGAGATTCAATTACGAACATGTCGAATCATGGGTCGAAATCTTGTAATGAATTGCAGGATACATGTTCAATAAAAATGAGATTTCAATTTGGTTGTAGGAGAGGAGAAGGCAGTGGAACAAAAATTCTCTTCTGCAATTTTAACTTCCTTTCAAACGTAGGGATTTAAAGGGGAGAAATTATTTTTTAAATTTGAACATAAATTTCTTTTTTTTTTTTTTAATGTAAACTCTTTTTTTTTTTTTTTTGTAGTGAATGTAAAAGTTAAAAAAATAAATATTATTTTTTCTATTAAAATATCTCTCTTATCCAAATTAAACTAAGCACAGTATTTTAAAATTACTTTCCATCCCGTCACTTCTCCTTCTCCCTCTCCCCTCCCTTTTTCCAAGCCATAAGCCTCCTTCTAATAGCGTCAATCACTGGCATCCAAGTTGACAAATGTTTAGGATTAGCACCTACGGACAAACCCAAATACTTAAATTGGAGTCATTACTTCAACAATATAGGACTTCCGCCACATCTTCTAACCAAGAAGAGTTAACATTAACACCAAACTAATAAGTTTTTATGGAAATTTATTTTCAAAGCGAGATCAATTAAAAAAGAAAGAGACAGATTTAATTGCTTTGATATTAGCCCGATTCTTCCTACATACCAACAAAGTATACAAATTGTTGTTTAAATTGACCATAAAATGTTATAAACATATAAACAAAAGGTATTGCTAACAAGTGCTCTAACGTTTAAAAAAAAAATTGTATTATAAAGAACAAAATTTAAATCTTTAGGACATTTAATACACAATTTTCAATACACTTTCAATACAACAAGTGCACTAAAGAAGGTGATTAGCATTTGTCTATATAAAAATACTTGTTCAATTCTACTTCAAATGGAATCGAAGTCCAAGTACATTCTATAAGCATTTCTATCAGAAGAGTAGTAACCTTCAACCAAACAATCAACTTGGAAACCATGCTTCTTGTACAGATTCAGTGCAGGGGTCCTCAATGGATCAACGTGAAGCAATATACGCGAAACTTTTCTTGTCCTGCATTTCTCAATTGCTGCTTTCAATAGAGCCTCTCCGTGTCCTTGCTTCCTCCATTGCTCCTTCACTATAGTAAAGCCAAAACATTGTATATTATCTGTTTTTGACTAAAAAAAAATTGTTCTCCCTCCGTCTCATAATAAGTGTCGTTTAAGGTTTTTACATATGTACTACGAAATGTAATAATTAAAAGAAAGAGAAAATTCATTTTACCAAACTACTCATCTTAATTATTGGTTAGTTTTCAATATTATTAATATAAAATACAATAATGTTTTATAAGTTGTGCTCATAGTAATTATTGAAAAGTAGTATAGGAAAAAAATAATTAAAGTTATATTGAAAATGACATTCATTTTGAGACAAATATTTTTTACTAAAATGACATTCATTATGAGACGAAGGAAATATATTATTATTACATGCCCATGTTGTGAATAAGCAACAAATTATATATTCAATACAAGCATTTCACTAGGTGAGAGTTATTAGAGTGACCCAAAAGAACAAATCAGTCTTATATCTTTACATATACCAAAAAAGCTTCAATCTTCTTAATTAGACAACGAGTAAATCAATATTTTAGTCTTTGAATTTGTAAAAGTCGTACAGTTTAGTCTCTTACATTTGCAAAACAACAATTTTTGTTCTTCAAATTCAAGAATGTCAGTCAATATAGTTATTTGTTTTTTTAATTTAGCACCATAATTGTAAAGGTTATTTATTTATAAGTCTTGATGCAACATGAAACTAGTTAAAGTAAAGGAGATATGCACTATCACTGAAAATTAGTTATGTACCGACAAACAATAAAAATCAAGTGTTTTACAATTATCTTTGAAATGCAGTTTAAAAATAGATTTATGTGGCAAAATGATGCATTGTCATCAGATAGTTTTACACATACAATACATCAACATTAAACTCAACTATTTAAGACAATTGGTATTTCTTTTATTGTTTCGATGGAGGTCGCGTGAAAAGACATTTTAGTGGTGAGCCTAAATATTAAGCAACATCTTTGATTTAAAGGAATAAATTGTCTTACTATTACAATTTCAATAAACCAAAATACTGTTAGACAATTTTTCAAACAGCTTATAGGCATAGCTTGAATTTATAACGAAAGGAACAAAGGTTTAAATCTGAAAGATGAAATTTTAAACTTTAAAAATGCAACAATTATTTCGTTAATTGGATCAATGTAAACAAAGATTGGGGTTAGAACCTGCTAGCTTGGTGATAGAAGCGTACAAGGAAGAAGGCCACGAATACATGACATAGCCGGCAAGTTCGTCATCAACGTGAAGATAAAGCAATCCACTGTTCTTCTTTTTGAGTTCGTTGTGAAAGAAGGAAGCGAGTGATTCGTGTTTCGGAAATATCTTTCTCTCCAATTTCACTATTTCTTCCACAACCTTACCACTGTTTCTATCGAGTTCAATTATCGCCGGATTGGCCGTCATTCCTGCCAATACTACTGTGACAATATTTTAGAGGGTAATATTGAATTAAGATTTTAAAAGATTTTGAATAAAAAATCCTAAATATATATTTTTTTTTAAAAAATAGTTTTACCACTAAACTTAAACACCTGAAACCAGAAAATCTGGAATTTGAATTTAAGATGTTCTTGTATCTACTGATTTTAACAACCATAGATATATATTTCATATCTATAACATGATTGCAAAAACAATACATAAACATTGATTGTGTAGTATTTTTTGGTTTAAAGATTAAAAATATTAGAATAGTAACAACAATTGACCTTGAAGATTAAGTTGTTTAATTGTTCTATATTAGTTATCGAAGTTTTTTATCTTGAATAGGTTTTAAGTCATATTATGTGTATAATATTACTTTTTTACATATTTTGTTACAAAAACATATTGATATAATAATAGGACTCTTAATTTACAAAAACAAAAACATATCAGAAGCCCACGACATGTTCACCTACCATGAAATTTCTACCTCTCCATAATGTCTTTCTTTTATTGGAGCCCTATTTTTGTCGATATGTGAATCACAACTTTCATACCATATTCACATTCTAGGGATTTAATCCCTTACAATCAGTTTGTAATTATTAGATAATATTATTATATATTAGTAGTAAGGGTATTTTAGACTTTTTTATTTTCTTGTAAATACATTTATTGTTACTCTATCACACTAAGCTTTTTGTTCATTTGGTTAGTGAAACCTTAGTGGGTTCTTTATCTTTCTTCTATCTTCATCTTCCCCCCTTCTATGTTTATCATTGTTAACATGGTATCAAAGAGCTTTGATTGATTTTGAGATCTACTGCAAAGTGGTTGACAACTTAGTGGGGTTAAATTTTTTTTGTATGACCCGTTTTGCGGCCAGTACCAATTTTCTCCCTCCGTTTGTGATCTGATTATGCCTCTCTGTTTCTCACGCGATTTTGCTCTTTTGTCTTCGACGCGATTCTGTTCTTCCGTTTCTGGTGTGGTTCTGCTCTTTTGTTTACGACACGATTTTGTTTGGTTCTTGGTTGACTCTACTATTGATAGGTTATCCCTCCAAGTGCACTTTTGGCGTGAGGTCGGGCAAACTATTGGGATTTGTGGATAGTCACAAAGGAATATAGGTCAACCCCGAAAAGGTTCAGGCCATTTCAAAAATGCCTTCCCCAAGTATAGAAAGAGAAGTTCGCAGTTTTCTTGGGAGACTAAATTATATTTCTAGGTTTATATCACAACTAACCGCCACTTGTGAACTGATCTTTAAACTTTTACGGAAAAATTAAACAGTTGTGTTGAATGAATAATGCCAAAACGCATTTGAGAAAATTCGACAGTATTTGCAGAAGCCTCCAATTATAATCCCTCCAGTTCCGGGTCGACCCTTGATTATGTATCTTACAGTCCTCGACGGGTCCATGGGATATGTGTTGGGGCAACACGATGAAACAAGAAAGAATGAGCATTATTTGCTATTTGAGTAAAAAAATTATAGATGTTAAAACGAGATATACAATGTTATATCCTACTTGTTGAGCCTTAGCCTTGGCGGCCTATCGCTTGAGGCAATACATGTTTTTGCATACGACTTTCTTGATATCCAAGATGGATCCAACCAAGTACATTTTTGAAAAGCTTGCTCTCACAGGGCGAATTGCTCGCTCGCAGGTGATGTTATCATAATATGATATTACCTATGTTACTTAAAACGCCATCAAAGAGAGTGCCTTGGCAGATTATCTGCCTAATCAACCTGTGGATGATTATCAGTCAATGCAATGTGAATTCCCAGATGAAAGCATCAGGGTTTTGTTTAAAGAGTGTGATAATAGAAAATTGACCCTATTGTTCGACGTGGCCTCAAACGTAAAGGAGCACGGGATTGGAGTTGTCTTAATATCTCCCAAAAAATAGTTCATACCTATCACAATGCACTTGTGTTTTGATTGTACCAATAATATGGCAGAATATGAAGCTTATGCCATGGGAATTGTGGCTACTTTGGAATCAAAAGCAAAAGCCATTAATAAGCTTAACCAAGAAGGGGAAACTCGAGAAAAGAAGTTAATACCTTATTTTACCTACATAAAGGAATTGTCTTTACAATTTGACAAAAATCACCTTTCCTCATATCCCTTGAGAAAACAATCAATTAGCTGATGCTTTGGCTACTTTATCTCGATGTTCCAAATAAGTCAAAACGATGAAATCCCGTCCATTAAACTAGAGAGTCAAGATCATCCTACCTACTATCACGTAATGGAAGAGGAAACCGTTGGGAAACCTTGGTATCACGACATCAAACAATATCTTATCAATAGAGAACATCCTCTCGGAATGTCGGAGAAGGAGAAAAGTACTCTAAGACGATTAACCGCGAGCTTTTTCTTGAACGAAAAGATTTTGTATAAAAGAAATCATGATATAGTACTCCTCATATGTGTCGATGTCAACGAGGCAAAAGAAATTCTACAAGATGTTCACGATGGCTCTTATGGGATCCATATGAACGGACACGTCATGTCTAGAAAGATTCTTCGGGTCGGGCATTACTGGCTCACCCTAGAAAAATATTGCTTTAATTATGTAAAGAAATGCCATAAGTATTAAATATATGCTGACAATATTCATGCCCCACCAATGTCCCTGAACACCCTTACAGCGCCCTTGTTATTCTCAATGTGAGGCATAGACGTCATTGAAGGTCAAATACGAGAAAAGGGTTGAATTGTGTTTGCCAAAGTTGATAACTTTTTGATAATTTATAAATAAATTAAAAACTAGTTTGGTTTTTGGTGACTTACTTGGACTAGAAGCAATCGGATTCAGAGGCAGCAAGCAATGAAAGCATACTTAATTTAACACGTAGCATTATCCTGGTTCACCACTAACTTGGCTACATCTAGTCCCTTCATTCAGAAGGCTTTAATCCACTAATTCAAATACCTTGAATTACAAAGCACCTGACCCTCCAAGCCAATTTTTCCAAACAGCCTGACAACCCCAGACTTTTGAAGAACAACACCACCTTGACCCTATAAGCCAAGTCATCTCCTAACAACCTAACAATCTCATATTGAAGAAGGAACTAAACCACTATCGGGTTGGATACAAGATATTAGAACTTGAGTAGTTGCTTCTAAAAAGATGATGATGATAATAATAATAATAATAATAATAATAATAATAATAATAATAATAATAATAATAATAATAATAATAATAATAATAATAATAATAATAACAATAATAATAATAATAATAATAACTTTCACACTCTAAGAAAAGAACACTCAAAAATTATTTCTAACTTGAAATAAGTATTTCTCTCTTTGAACTCTAAGACTACTCTTTTCTGCTTTTCGATGCTTTTCTTCTTCATTCTTGAGTATCTATTTATAGTTAAAATTTGGGCTTCAATTTGGTCCTTGTTTAATTCTGAATTGTATTTTGTTCAAATTGTGTTTGTAAATTCTTAAAATTGATTATGTTCCTTTTTTGTTGTAGATAAATCTTGATCAAATCTTCTACAAATCTTGATCAAATATTCTTCAAATTTTGATCAAATCTTCTTCAAATCTTAATTAAATCTTCTTCAAATCTTGATCAAATTTTCTTCAAATCTTGACCATATTTTCTTTTCAACTTGATCAAATTTATTGTTCTCATAAAATACTTTTGTTAACATCAAAACTCAAAATGTAAAACCAACTTGGTTCCAACAATCATCGCAATCCTCAAAGCGATAGCGTCAAATGGACATCACTTCATCTTGGTGGTAATCAATTACTTTACCAAATGGGTAGAGGCCGCTACGTACACCAATATAACCAAAAATGTAGTAGTCAAATTCATAAAAAAGGAGTTAATATGTTGTTATGGCTTACCAAGCAAGATCATTACTGACAATGTCACTAATCTGAATAACAAAATAATGGATATATTGTGTGCCACCTTTAAAATTCAACACCATAACCCATCTCCCAAACCGAAAATGAATGGCGTAGTTGAAGCAACAAATAAAAATATCAAAAAAATTATTTAGAAAATGGTTGTAACATACAAAGATTGGCATGAGATGTTGCCGTTTGCACTACACAGGTATCGTACTTCGATGCACACTTCAACTAGGACAACCCCTTTTTCCCTAGTATATGGGATGGAGGTTGTGCTACCCATTAAACTAGAAATCTCGTTGCTAAGAGTATTAGTGGAAGCCAAACAAGAGGAGTTAGAAATGGGTGCAAACTCGTTTCGATAAATTGAATTTAATTGAAGAAAAAAGGTTGGCGGCCTTATGCCATGGGAAATTATACTAGAAAAGATTGAAAAGAGTGTACGAGAAAATAATATGTCCTCGAGAATTCCGGGAAGGAGACTTGGTTCTAAAAAAGATCTTACTCATTCAAAAGGACTATAATGGGAAATGGACCCCTAACTATGAGGGTCCATATTGAAGGTGCAAATACGAGAAGGGGGGTTGAATTGTGTTTGACTAACTTGAATACTTTTTCTGTTTTTGCAGTTTTAAAACAAAACTTGATGTATGAATAAAACAGAGTTAGCAGCGGATATAAAGTAAAAATAAAAACACAGAATTTTATACTGGTTCACCGTTAACGAGGCTACGTCCAGTCCCTTCACCTTGAAGGATTTCACTAATTCAAAACCTTGAATTACAACAATACCACTGACCCTCCAAGTCAGTTTTCCCAAACAGTCTAACAATCCTAGACTTTTGAGGAATACAACACCTTGACTTCTTAAGTCAAGTCTTCTCCTACCAATCTAACAACCCCAGATTGTAGAAGGAATTACAACGCCTTGAATCTAATTTCCAAGTAATCTGCTACCCCTTCTGACTCCCTCAAATTGTAGACTCTACTTCAACAACTTAGATCTAACACAAGGGAAAGAAAATAACACGAGTGCTTGCTTCTGAAAAGATGGAACTCACAATTAAACTCACTGAAAACTTGAGTGTATGCTTTTGGAAGTGTATGACTCTTTTGTGATTTTCGATACTAAGTATTCTGCCTTGAGCCTTTTTTTATAGATGTAGATTAGGGTCTCTTCCAATCTTAATTTCGAGCTGTATCTTGCTGGATTCTCTTGCAAAAATATCTTGACCAATCGGGTTTCACTTAAATAAAAAACATATCTTTTTAAGCTTCAAATTTGCTTTCAAAAATAACTGGCCAATCCTGTCTTTAATTAATTCTGGAACAAATCTTTCTTCCCGCCAATAGCTTCTGAACTCCCATACGACTTCACTTTATTTTTGTAACAAATCCTTTTAATCAAATTTAATTGAATCTCCACCGTTAATCCTCATGATTAAATCTGGACCGTTTGATCTTTTGCGCTAGTCCACATCTAGACCATACTAAGTGATTTGCTGTGATCCTCTCATTTTAGCCAACCCTGGACCACACTTTCTGATCTTCTGATCTCGGTCAACCTAGACTTGCAAACTAATCTGCTGTGATCCTCTGATCTCGGCCAATGCTGGACCACACATTCTGACCTTTTGATTTCAGCCAACACTGGGCCATGGTCTGATCTTCTGATCTCGGCCAACACTGGGCCATATACTTAAATCTGGACCATTAATCTGAATATCTTCCCTCTAATCTGGACCAATTCTGGACTTGGTCTGGATTAAACTGAAATTAAATCTGGACAAATAATATTTCAGTATGGACATTTTACCTTCTGATTTGGATCAGGTCTGGATCATATCTGGACATCATTTCTTCTGGTATGGACTTAGTTTCATACCCTGAACCATGTTATCTTCTGGTCTGGGTCAAATCTGGATTGAATCTCTTATTCTGGACCCATTAATTTATCCTCTAATTAAGTCTGGGTCAAGTCTGGGCTGTTTTATCATTTCACTGCTAGGCCATCTTCTGGTCAGAATAACTTCTGGTCTAAGTCTGACTAATGATTCCTTCTGGTCTGGATCAAGTCTCCCTCTGGCAGGCTTCCTTTTGGTCTGGTCCAGGTCTCCTTCTGACTTTGCTTCCTTCTGATCTGGGCCGGCAAAGACATCCTCTGGTAATTCTAGGATGTATCCTCTGGTACCTTCTGGATGCATTTTCTGGTGTCTTCATCTTCTGCCTCTGGAAACTTCATTTTCTGGTGGTATTTAATGTAATAATTCAAGGTTCAAAATAAGATTACATGGAGTGCTTTTGTAAACATCAAAATCCTAAGTACTTAGAACCAACTTGGTTCCAACACATATGTCGGGAAGAAAGCTATCTTAGGTGGAGCTTTGATCCTCACGAATATGGACATAAAAGATTTAGTCCTCCCTGTAAACTCAGACGATGTAAAGACGTATCATAATTAAATAACATACCCCTACGTTGAAAACCTAAAAAGGCAACCTAGGCAAAAAAATTAGGGTACAAAAATAATAATAAATACCAGCTAGGTTGAAATCCTAAAAGAGCGACCTAGGCAAAATTATGGTTCAAAAAATAATAATAAATATTCGCTATGTTGAAAACCTAAAATTGGCAACCTAGGCAAAAATTAGGGTACAAAAAATTATAATAAATATCCGCTTGGTTGAAAACCTGAAAGGGTGACCTATGCAAAAATTAGGATACAAAAAATATAATAAATACCCGCTAGGTTAAAAACGTAAAAAGGAAACCTAAGCAAAAATTAGGGTACAAAAACAATAATAATAATAATAATAATAATAATAATATTTGCTAGGTTGAATACCTGAAAGGGCAACCTAAGAAAGAATTAGGTTACAAAATAATAATGATAATACCCGCTAGGTTGAAAACCTAAAAGTGTAACCTATGCAAAAATTAGGGTACAAAAAAATAATAATAAATACCCGCTATGTTGAAAACCTAAAAGGCGACCTAAAAGCAAAAAAAAAAAAAACAACAAAAACAAAGAATACAAAAAGGAAGGATCAACAATAAGGACCGGACTATGGCACGAGAAATTAGTACAGTCTACCTTTGAATTACTAGTAACCTACTTGGGTGTTCCACCTATTTATTTTGTTTTATCTTATGTATATTCTTTTTACGACAAATATTAAGCATCAATATGTTGATATATACTTTTGTCATCTTGTTTTATGATTTAACCCTATTTCCAAATGCATCTTATGATAATTATGTACTGAAAGATAAAACATATACCATACCTCGATATAATGAATTGCAATAGAGTTGAATATAGTAGAGGTTATTTAAGATAAAAGGCAGACAACAACATGAGATCAAACTTAAGATCACAACAACAATTCTTCTTCAAAGAAAAAAAGAGAGATCAAATATATCAGGTTTAAGAAAAACGTATATGTTCCTTTCTCATCCATGATTTGAATGATCGTGCCCAATAAAAATAATAATAATAAAGGCCAACATATACATTCATTCATGCCATTTCATAAATTTAAAGCCGACAAAACGACCCGCATCTTCAAGCCAGGAAAACGACTCCCACCCGAAGCCAAGAAAACGACTTGCACTTGAAGTCGAGAAAACAACTCACACGCGAAGCCGAGAAAACTACCCACATCTTGAAGCCAGGAAAACAACTCACATCCGGAGTTAAGAAAATGACCCGCATTTTAAAGCCGGGAAAACTACTCGCACACGAAGCTGAGAAAACAACTTGTATCTTAAAGCCCAGAAAACGACTCGCACTCGAAGCTGAGAAAACGACCTAGATCTTAAATCCGGAAAAACGACTCGCAACCGAAGCCGAGAAAAGGACCCGCTTCATGAAGCCGAAAAAATGACTCGCACTCAAAACTGAGAAAATGACCTGCATCATGAAGCCGAGAAAATGACTTGCACCCAAAGTTGAGAAAACGACTCGCATCTGAAAGCCGGTAAAACGACTCGCACCCAAAGTCGAGAAAACGACCCGCATCTTGAAGCTAGGAAAATGACTCGCACTTAAAGTCGAGGAAACGACCTGCATCTTAAAGTCGTGAAAACGACTCGCACCCAATATCGAGAAAACGACCCACATATTAAAGTATGGAAATCGACTCGCACCCGAAGCCGAAAAAACAACCCGCACGTTAAAGCCGTGAAAACGACTTGCACCCGAAGCTGAGAAAATGACCCACATCTTGAAGTCGGGAAAACGAATCGCACCCGAAATCGAGAAAGCGACCTGCATCTTGAAGCCAGGAAAACGATTCGCACCGGAAGCTCAGAAAACAACCAGCATTTTAAAGCCGGTAAAACAAATTCCACCCAAAGCCGAGAAAACGACCCGCATCTTGAAGCTGAGAAAATGACTCGCATGCAAAGCCATAAAAACGACCCACATCTTGAAGCCATGAAAAAGACTTGCACCTAAAGCCGAGGAAACGAACGTCATCTTGAAGCCAGGAAAACGACTCGCATCCGAAGTCGTGAAAACGATCCGCATCTTGAAGCCGGGAAAAATGACTTGCAGCCTTCTACAAAAATTCTTTTTGGGCAAAATTAGAGTTTTCATCTTTACTTGTACTTTACTTTTATTCTCAAGTAAATTCTAAGTAAAGAGGGGCAGTTGTTGACACATAATTTTGTCTGCTAATTTTTAGACTTTTTATAAAAATAAATAAATATATAAAACATGAACTTAAAAAATATAATAATAAAAAGAAAAATAAAAGTAAAAATAAAAATAATAATTAGGGCTATAAACTTTAGACAATCGTGGGTGCTTCTGGTTCGTGTTTTCCTCTTATTCTTGTTTAGACGTTTCACTCTTTTCTAAAACATAAAAAAAATATATATATATAATTGGATGAAAAGAAATGTATTAATAGTAATAAAAATAGCGATCAATTCGCAATTATTTCCTTGTCTTTTGTAACATATATCCAAAAAGTCTATAAATAATCTACACCAAGAGGAGAAAGAGAAGGAGAAAAAAGAAAATGGAGAATACTATTGAGTAAAAAAAAAAAAGAGATAAAATAATAGACAAAAATAAGGAGGAGCAGAGAATCTGAACTGGATAAACCCAGTCCAGCAAAACCAAATCAGCAATAAGATATCGATTTTCTTATTTTTCTCTAATTTTCTTTTTATTAGCAGTTTAGTTCTTTTTTCTACAAAATAAACTCATATGCTAAAGTTTCATTTTTCTTAAGCTATTGTCTCTGTTCCTAAAATTGTTTTGCAACACATATACTAAAAAAAACTTAAATAATTGATGATTCTAAACTAATCACCAAGTAAAATAAACTTAACCCCATTTTAACATAATACAAAACTCATATCATGATTTATCAAATAACTCATAAAACCATAACAACAAACTAGATCAATAAATAGTTTTTTTCTTTCTTTCTTAGGATAAGAATCAATATTCGCCGCCGCGGATGAAATTCATCCTCACTCATCGCATTGTATCAGTCACCCCCAGTCGTTAGTGGCCTTTGTACTACAACTAACCCGACAACACACGAGCACATCCTTTAACATGCTGCCTATTATGCTTCGTGGTCGCGTCCATCAGTTTCATTCACATACCGTTGCATTACCGTTTTTTTCTAACTAGAATCAATTTTTCTTAACATTAAAATCAAATACAAAATAAAAAAATACAATCCGTGAACATACATCTCACCTCTTTTTCGTTATTATTATTATTATTACCTTTTGTTTTTGGATACATATATAATAATAGTTATAATAATAATAATACAATAATTAAAAATCGAGTAATAATAAAATCGGACAACACATAAATATTTTCTACGCAAGAACTACGTGTGTTTTGATTTCCCTATTGCATTTGGGGATACGTAGGAGCAAGGTGTACACAATTATTTTTTTTTTATTCTTTTAGGGGATAAAAATAAATAATTATATAAATAAAAATTTGTACACAATTAATTATATGGCAACCGTTTTGACGGACGATATAGGGTAATATTACTTTCTCTACTCGTAATCGACTCCCGAATCCTTTTTTTAGTTTAAGATCTTTATTTCATGTTTTATCTAAGTTTACCTTTTAAAAAAAAAATTGGTGGCAACTTCTTTTTCATGGATAAACCATACGCGACAATATGGTATGTATTATGAAGAAATATTTTCTCTTGTAGCCAAGATGACCACTATTCGTACTCTTATTGCAGTTGCATCTATTCGTCACTAGCATATTTCCCAAATGGATGTCAAAAATGCCTTTTTAAATGGTGAGCTTCATAAAGAAGTCTATATGGTCCCTCTACAAGGAGTTTCCCATAATCAGGGGGAAGTGTGTAATTTTTTACTGTGATCTCTTCTCTTGGTTTTTGCTCTAGTGAACATGATTCTACATTGTTTATAAGGTCTACCACTTATGGTCCCATTATACTTTCTTTGTATGTTGATGATATTATTATTACATGAGTTGAAATTGCAGTTTGCCAAGCAGTTTGAGATGAAAGACTTGGGAACTCTTCACTATTACTTGGGGATTGAAGTTGCCTACTGTAAGACCTTTAAATTTAAAATTTAACTATGGAATTAATATTAAGTGTATTTTGGGGATATTTGTAAAATATTTAATATATGTATGTTTTAGGTGAATATATATATATATATATATATAAATATTTATTTTTGAAAGATGAATTAAGATTATTGGATGAAGAGTAAATTAATTTAATTACGAGTAATTAAATTAACGGACAGTTAATTAAGGGATTATCGGCTAATTGCTGAGGATCAGACAAGTATCGGGTGAGGTGGCACCCACACAAGCCTATATATAGGAGTGAGAAGGATGGGTAAAATCAGAACACTATTCCTCCTCCCTTACTGCCCTTACTGCATGTAACAGTACCCACCTTCTCCTTCCCTCCCATTTTGTTTTCTGTTTCCAGTTCGTTCAAAAAAAAAAGAGGGGAGTTCCTCAAAAGTGATATTACTTGGAAATTCAAGTACCAAACCAGAAAACCCCCTGTACAAAAGTTGTTCCCCTCATCATTCCGGAGCTAGAGAACCCATTTTCGTAGCAGCAAACGCAAGCGGGAGTTTCGCCGATTTTTGACGCGTAAACGGGAACGAAAACAGAAACGTGAGCAATAGCAGAAACGCAACAAGGGTAAGGGCACCTTCCACTTTCTAGTTGCATTAGGGCTGTAAATGCATAACTGTCATGACATTACTGATGTTTTCATCATTGTTTAAAGAAAAATTGTTTTTGCAATGACATTTTGAAAAAAATGAAGAAAATGCATTATGTTGATGTGTAATGATTCTGTGATGGTTGCTGTTTGGTTGAATGCAGTTATGTTGTTTTGTTTTGTGTGTGGGAAAGTTGAAAAATGTCTTGCATGTTATTTTGAAGATGATCAAAATGCATATTTTTAAAACTGTTGTGCTGGTTGTTATAAAATGCGAAAATGCATGTTCTGTTTTGAGTTTGATATTCTGTTTTGGGGATTTAAGCAAAACTGTGATGTTGCTTTTTGTGTTGATGATTTTGTTTATGTTCTGTTGATGAAAATCTGGTGTTGCTGATGTTTTCAAAAGAGAAGGATTTTAAATGATGAAAATGTTTTTTTGGAAAAGTTGTTATTGATGAAAAATGCCTGAGTTTTGTGGTTCAAAAGAATGTTGAATCTGTTTTGGTGTTTTGTTGGTTTTTCAAAAGAAAATGTTTGAAAATGTGTTGGAGTCTAAGGAAAATTTTCACTGAATTCGAAGGTGTATTCGAATACAGCATAAGTGTATTCGAATACAACCTGCCAAGCTTCTGTTTTACTCAAGTTTTCAAACTTGTATTCGAGTACGGGCCTCTGTATTCGAATACAGAGGTAGGATTTTTGCTTCTGACTTAGCATCTGTATTCGACTACGACCTTGTCGTATTCGAATACAGAAGTGAAATTTTAACACTGTATTCGCATCTGTATTCGACTACGACAGTCTTGTATTCGAATACAGGATGCTAACTTTCACAACTTTTGCTTCTGTATTCGAATACAAGGGAGCTGTATTCGAATACAGATTCGGGTTTTTCCAGAAAATCAAGTTTTAGCTTCTGCATTTGAATACAAGGAAATGTTGAGTTACACTTTTTTTGTCTTCTGTATTTGAATACAAGTATGCTGTATTCGAATACAGAGTGTTAAATTTGCAAATTTTAGCTTCTGTATTCGAATACAAGGGAGCTATATTCAAATACAGATTCGTGTTTTTCAGATATTCAAGGTTTTAAACATTGTTTTATAAACCCTAAGTGTTGGGGAATATTGGGAAAGGTTGAATTTTCCTGATAATGCATACTGTTTCAGTGAAGATAAAATACTGCATATTCATGCATTGCATAGTCAAGTGGTACCCGCGATGGGCCACAGAGTAATGCGTAAACGTGCTGATCTGTTGAGCGATTGCACGAGTGCTAGTCTTTTGAGCGACTGCACTGGTACTGGTCTGTTGAGCGACTGTACCCTGAAATGCACAAAAACGTGCTGATCTGTTGAGCGATTGCACGAGTGCTGGTCTGTTGAGTGACTGCACTAGTACTGATCTGTTGAGCGATTGTACCTTGGTATATGTTAAACGTGCTGGTCTGTTGAGCGACTGCACTGGTGCTAATCTGTTGAGCGATTGCACCCTGGTCTTGAGGGCCGTTAAAGTCAAACATATTTAAAATGTGCTGGTCTGTTGAGCGACTGCACCTTGGTAATTCCAAGAAAATGGTATACATGAGCATATACATATTGCATCAGAGTGTTAAATTTGAATACATATTGCTGTATTCGAATACAGAGTGTTAAATTTGCAATTTTTAGCTTCTGTATTCGAATACAAGGGAGCTGTATTCAAATACAGATTCGTGTTTTTCAGAAATTCAAGGTTTTAAACATTGTTTTATAAACCCTAAGTGTTGGGGAATATTGGGAAAGGTTGAATTTTCCTGATAATGCATACTGTTTCAGTGAAGACAAAATACTGCATATTCATGCATTGCATAGTCAAGTGGTACCCGCGATGGGCCACAGAGTAATGCGTAAACGTGCTGATCTGTTGAGCGATTGCACGAGTGCTAGTCTGTTGAGCGACTGCACTGGTACTGGTCTGTTGAGCGACTGTACCCTGAAATGCACAAAAACGTGCTGATCTGTTGAGCGATTGCACGAGTGCTGGTCTGTTGAGTGACTGCACTGGTACTGATCTGTTGAGCGATTGTACCTTGGTATATGTTAAATGTGCTGGTCTGTTGAGCGACTGCACGAGTGCTGGTCTGTTGAGCGACTGCACTGGTGCTAATCTGTTGAGCGATTGCACCCTGGTCTTGAGGGCCGTTAAAGTCAAACATATTTAAAATGTGCTGGTCTGTTGAGCGACTGCACCTTGGTAATTCCAAGAAAATGGTATACATGAGCATATACATATTGCATCGGGCGATTGACCGGTGGGTCACGATTTGGTTATATGATGATGATTGGAAAGTGACGTGTGTAAGTACGTGGTAAAATCTAAATTTTATGATGAATGTTGTGATTGCTGAGATGGTAGTTGTACTTACAATATGTTTTCCATATTAATTGGCTGCTGTTTGAAAAAGCATATATGTCATTAAATTTCAAATGAGCATCCTTAATTTTCATCATTGTCATATGTTATACCATGGGTGTATTTATTCTGTGATATAAATGCTATGTGTTTAATTGTTAATTTCGGTCGATGACCCTTTACTATTATTGTGGAAATTGGGCTTTGCCCTCAGATGAACTCCAAACCCGTCCCACCGACGGTTACACTAACGACGGAGACGTCGTTAGTTTTCCTTGATATTCGTATACGGAGTCTTTGTGGACAACGCAGAAGGACGGACAGCTGGCTGAAGACGAGACTTGTAGAGGATGCGGCGGAGACCGTGCTATTGTAGCTTAGTGCATGATCAGTTAGAGTTGATGTATAGGATTTTGAACTTGAAAATGTAATTGGTTATTTTGGGAATTATTGTATAACTTTTCTGCTAATACTTTTTCGCATTCTGATGATATTTTGGTGGGTTCAGGATACAGCTTTTGGGATATATCTTTATTTTGATATATTTTGAAGATTAAATTTCCAAAAATATCTTACTTGATTAATCGTGGGGTAGTTATTTAATTACTTTTGGTCGTTTTGGATTACGACATACTATTTTATGAAATGACTTAAAGAAAATATTATTTCAATTCTTTTGAAGAATAATTGGGAAAATCATTTTAATTATTTATTATAAAAAAAAATACACTCGCGCTGTATTTTAAACTCGGGGTGTTACACCTACTCTCCTAAAGGCTACCTTCTTTCTCAATCAAAGTACATTGCCAACATTCTTGAACAAGCTCGTCTTTCTGATAATATAGCAGCAGATACTCCTCTTGAGTTGAATGTAAAATATGTGAAGGTGCAAACACGAGAAGAGGGGTTGAATTGTGTTTGTCAAACTTAATTACTTTTGCTGTTTTGTTAAATGTTGATTTGAATTATTCGATAAATAACTAATCAGATTCAGCAGCGGATAATAATAACATAATAACACAGTAATTTATACTGGTTCACCGTTAACTAGGCTACGTCCAGTCCCTTCCTCCAGAAGGCCTTTTCACTAATTCAAACTCCTTTGAATTACAACACCACTGACCCTTCAAGTCAGTCTTCCCAAACAGCCTGACAACCCCAGACTTTTGAGGAACAACAACACCTTAACTAAACCAGCTAAGTCTTCTCAAACAGTCTGACAACCCCAGACTTTTGAGGAATAACAACACCTTAACAAAACCAGTCAAGTCTTCTCCTACCAATCTGACAACTCCAGATTGAAGAAGGAATCTACACCACTATAATAAAGATTTGGAACTTTGCAACGTTGCTTCTGGAAAGCTGTTTGCTGCACTTATCTTGCACTCTTTTATTGCTTCTGGAAAGCTGATTATTGCACTGTATTTCTCTCTCGAAAACACTTAGAAAATATTGCTCTTGCTCATTTGTGTTTCTCTCTTTTGAACTCTCAGATAACTTTGAATTGAAGCTTGAGTTCTTGTGTTTTTCAATACTTTATTCGTTAGCATTAAGTCTCTATTTATAGTTGAACTTTAGGACTTCACTGATGCTTTACTTCTGGAGTGTATTTCGATTAATCTGTTTTGAGAATATTCTGGAGTAGTTTGCTCAGATTCTGTTTTTGAGTCTTTTGCTCACTGATGCTTTACTTCTGGAGTGTATTTCGATTAATCTATTTTGAGCATTTTGCTCCGCTTCTGTTTTGAGCATACTTTTAGCTAGATTCTGTTTCTTGAGTTTTTTGCTCCAATTCTGTTTTGAGCATTTTTCTCAGATTCTGTTTTGAGCATATTTTTAGCTAGATTCTGTTTCTCGAGTCTTTTTCTCCAATTCTGTTTTAAGCATTTTTCTCAGATTCTGTTTTGAGCATTTTTCTCAGATTCTATTTTGAGCATATTTCTCAGATTCTGTTTTAAGCATTTTTCTCAGATTATGTTTTGAGCATTTTTCTCGGATTCTGTTTTGAGCATATTTCTCTGACAGATTCCTCTGATGATATCCTCTGGACATATCCTCTGGTGACGTCATTCTCTGATTTCTGCTTCTGGTGACGTCATCTTCTGGTTATCTACAGGGAACTTAATTTGATTATCTTCTCTTTCCATCATCGTCCTCATTGGAGTTACATGCTTATTCTGATGCTGATTGGGCTGGTGACACCACAGATCGTAAGTCCACCAAATAATTCTGTATTTTTCTCGGAGACTCTTATTTCTTGGAAGAGTACTAAAATGGACATTGTGTCTCGCTCTTCTACAGAAGCTGAGTATCGTGTTATGGCATCCACTATTGCTGAATCAATTTGGTTGTGTTGGCTTCTGTCTGATATGGGTATCTTTCGTTCTTAGCCAACTCCGGTGCACTGTGATAACTACAGTGGTATTCAAATTGCTCATAACTCGGTCTTTCATGAATGTGTCAATCACATTGAGATTGATTGTCATCTTACTCGTCATCATCTTTAGCATGGAACCATTACTCTACCATTTGACTTCTCTTCCTTACATATTATTGATTTGTTCACAAAGATGCATTCCATTAAACGTTTTCATTTTTTGGTTGACAAACTCTCGATGTTCTATGTTAATGCATCGTGAGTTTGAGAGGAGATATTAGATAATATTATTATATATTAGTAGTAAGGGTTATTTAGACTTTTCTATTCTCTTGTATATACTTATTGTAACTCTATCACACTAAGATTTTATTCATTTGGTTTATGAAACCTTAGTGGGTTCTTTATCTTCCTCCTCTCTTCATCTTCCTCCCTTCTATGTTTATCATTGTTAACAGTAATAAGATATGAAAAAATGGTGAAATTTAATTAATAAACAATAAATGTAGAGTGGCACACATGCCTTCTTTAGCAAGAAAATATGGACTATGGTTGACTTCACGGAAGATATGACAAAGAGTGGTACTCCAGTCAGGAAGATTTAGAAGAGATTGAAACTCTTTAATGAGAGGTTGGAGACCTAGAGGGTAGGAGAGACTCCTCAGACCATATTGATCAGGAGCTTCAAGTCATATTCAAAGAACACCTTCTTAAGATTCCTATTATGAGTGACCCTAATACCATCCATGTCTCAGCAATAACAATATTTTGAAGACCAATATTTGTATAGAATCCTGTGAAGAGATTCCCTTTGTCATCACAAATAATACCCCATAGGAAGAATTTCGTGTAGGATGTTGAAACGCTCCATCCATGTTACTTTGAAAGCATTCAAAGGAAAGGGTTTCCATTTGACATCTCCAAGTTTTCGCAAACAATACCCCCATAGAAAGAATTTTGTGTATATGATTTTTAATTTGGAGAGAAAGGAAGAAGAAGCACACATATGATAAGTGTAATATCATGATCTTGGCATGTCAATAAGAAAACATACATTTGTGCATTTTTGTAAAGAAATGTGCGAAACAGAGTAATAGTGTACATGCAATGTGACTTAAACAACATATCTAAAACAAAAACAAAACGAAAAGACTAATCTAATACCATAAAGCAACTTAAAGAGTAGAAGATGTATTTTTCCGTATTAAAATATTAGAATTCGATTTTGTTAGGAGAAAAATAAATTTAAACCTACTAAAAATTGGTTGAATTATTAGTTTAATTTATTTTTAGATTTCACTTCAGTCTTTTAATTAATTTTTTTTCATTATGTTTTGGTTGTTTAAATTACAAACTTTTTAAACTTTACTTTCTTAAATTTTTCATTTTATTTTGATTTTTTAAATTACAAACGTGAAATACTTTGATTGTTTCTATCATTTTTCCTTTTGAATTAGTCAAATATTTTTTAAAATTGATATTATAATTTAGTTAGTGGACGCCGGACTGAATAATAAGAAGAAAGATACATAAAAAAAGTCTAAAATTAATGTAAAAACAAGAAGTATAAGACAAATACTAACAAATATCATAAGGATATATATTTTTTAAAAAATACATATATAAATTTTGTCTTCAAAATTTTGTATTACTTTTAGAAAATTTAAAAATTATTATTTCAACTCAATATATCTACTTTTGAAATCTTTAGGGCTCGTTTGGGATAGTAGTGATTTTTGAAATCCTTAAGGCTCGTACGGGATAGTAGCGATTTTTGGTTTTTGGTTTTGAGTGTCAATTTCAAAACCAAAACATGTAAGACAAAATGAAGTTGAGTTAGTTTTTACCTAATTTTAAAACATTATTTTTAAAACTCAAAACCAAAATAATATGTTTTACAATTAACATATCATTATCACTAAACAAAAGTACCACCCCAACCACCATCGACCACCGTCTCTAACCATTGCCACAATCACCAACCATCGCCACTATCATCGATCATCCACCTCTAACCACCGCCAGCACTACCGACCACCTACCTCTAGCAACTATCACCACCACTTCTAACCACAGCCACACCACCGACCACCATCTATGATTATCGCCACTACCCACTGACCACCATCACTAACCTCCAACGACCATCTCCCATCATCAACCACCCATATCTGACCACCACCACCTATATCGACCACCTCCATCATCACCATCCACTCACAACTTCCGACCACACACCTTTGACAACTGTCACCACTATCTTTGACCATTGTCACCACCACCAACCACCTATCTCCCACCACTGACTCCACCATTGTCCATCACTATAATCGTCAATCACACTTCGACTACCACCTCAAACTATCAGTTGTCTTTTCTGACAGTTGCAGTTGTCTTCGACGACCGACCACTACTACGATAGTCATATTTTCCAACTACCACTTTCAACAACTATTAATAAATTATTATAATTAAATAAATTATAATTTTATAATATTTGAATTATTTTAAAATAACTAAAATTCAATATTATTTTTATTTTTCATTTTTAATTATTTTTATTTGTCAATATTTTTTTATATTTGATGAATTGATAATGAGAAGAGATAAAGAGATTGATTCAATTTAAATAAAATAAAAACTGAAATTTAATAAATTGAATATAGAACTGAAAATCGAAAACTCAAAATGGAAATTGGTTTTAGTCTTTTAAAATGATAGTTTTTCTATCATTTATGTATTCTATTAAGCATAATTATAGTTTTTCTATCATTTCTCCACATATTGACACACATCATAACAAATAATCTTGAATCTCCTCGAAGTCATTAATATCTAAAATGTTGTTGTAAGGGTCAAGTTTTTCTATCATCCACGTGAAATCAAAGCTAAACATATGGTAAAAAGATACGAAACAAATAAATGTAAAAACTCTCAATTTAAAAGAGTAAAACGAAAATAATAAGATTGTATAAAAAAAACATATGCACTTATGCATGCTCTTCAAAACTGTATGATCCAAATATAAAATTTGTCACTAAGACAACTTCCACACAGAAAAATCAGTCATATCAATGGGAAAAATAAACTGTCATAAAGACAACTTCTACGAAGATGCATATGTCATGATATGATGATGTATTATCAAAATAGAATATTCCTCTCATCCCACTAAGATCATGTCACATCACATTTATTCAAAGCATCATCTTATTCAAAAATCACCAAGCTCATATATCACATGTCCTTGTCATAAGAATCATATATTCATGAGCAAATCACCATAAAAATTATAACTTTCATGACATACACATAAAAATTCAAACTTGATTTCATATTCATCAAAAAAATGAAATCTTTATCATATATAACATAAAAATTTGAATTTTATTTCATATATATCATAAAAATTAAGACTTTAACACATATAACATAAAATTTTGAACTTTATTTCATATTTATCATAAAAATTAAAATTTAACACATATAACATAAAAAATTTAACTTTATTTCATATACATCATAAAAATTGAAACTTTAACTCATATAAATTTCACTATAGAAATCATACGTTTATTCCTTTTAAAAGACAAACAATTACAATTATCTATTTCATACCATCTAACCAACGGTCTAACTATGATTTGTATGGGCAAAAACTCTTACTTTGACTGCTGTTCTTCCTAGCATAAAATTCTAAGTCACACGAATTTGTTTTCAATGGAGAGGAGTTTCAAGCTTTCAAGGTGAACCCTAAAGTTAGATGGAAGAACACCAAGATGAAAAGAGAGAAAAGTGATGAAGATGACCACACCTTTTTGTCACACGAAAAAGAGGATAAGAGGATGCTAGAGAGTATTCTTGTGGACAAAGAACTATTTGATAAACAAGATGATGCTGTTTGGGGGTGTGAAAGTAATGATAGTTAGAGTTTCTGTGAGTTAAGGTTTTGTTTCTATGCTTATTGCTACTGAGTGTAGAAAAACTATGGACAATGAAAAAATTTAAAGTGAAATAGGTGGAGAGAGAGAAAGTGGGTGTGAACGAGGAAATAGGAAGAGAGTCAATATCAAATTGTTTTTTGTTAACACTAATCATAAAAAAATAAATTTCAACAATTAACTCAAATCCAAAGTTGAAAGAAGTCAAGAGTCTCACTTAGATTTTCTTTTAATCTCAACCATTAACTCAAATACAATGGTACAAATTATTCTCTCACTCTCACATGAAATACCCTTTTGTTACGATATATGTACCCCGCTCTTTTTTTAGTTGGTGTAAATTAACAATATGCATTCTCTTATGTTTATTGAATCTTGCTTGTAGAAGGTTTGAGAGTTAATATTTTGTTTCGCTGCTTATTGTTATTGAGTGTAGAACAATTGTGGACTTTGAAAACATTAAAGTGCAATAGGTGGATAGAGAGAAAGTGGGTGTGAATGAGGAAATAGGAAAGGAGTCAATATCAAATTGTTTTTTGTTAACACTAATCATAAAAAAATTAATCTCAACCATTAACTCAAATCCATAGGAGAAAGAAAACAAGAGTCTCACTTAAATTTTCTTTTAATCTCAACCATTAACTCAAATCCAATGGTACAAATTATTCTCTCACTCTCACATGAAATACCCTTTTCTTACTACATATGTACACCACTCATTTTTTTAGTTAATGTAAATCAGCAATATCCATCTTTTTTATTTTGGACAAAGGAATCCAACCATTTCTTCTAAAATATTACATCAATAAGGGGGAAAGATGTAATTTATATTTTTTGAATTTATTTTTTCTCCTTACCATTTAAAATGAAATTTACAAAATTACTCTTAATTTTACTTATTTAAAATAGTAAAAAGGGTTAATTTTGTCCAAATGAAAATGTGTATGTTGGTAATCTATAATTAAAAATTTGAAGGTGCGGATCAACAACCACACCTCTTTTAATCAATAATAATTAAATAAAATATGCAAAACTACCCTTCAATTTTACTTATTTAAAACAACAAAGAGTTATTTCTTTTATTCAAATGACAAACCTCATATATTAATATTATGTGAATTAGGCTTGTTACTTAAGTTCTAATATTTATTTGACTCTATCATGTTACATTGGACGTCTTAGACTACACTATGATAAATTCAATACTATTTTTGCATCTTCTCTTGAATCTACTTTTTCTCAAATGAAATTATGATATTTAATGTTTTTGTTTGCAATATCAATAAAAAAATTCATAAGCCCAATTACAGAGGCATAAGCTTGAAAGTTGAAACATTTTTTTGTAAAATTTTTTTTACATAATGTTAACACATCACAATTATTCATAAACATGATTTTAGAATTATAGTAAAGGTCAAACATTTTTAATAATCTAACAATTATGATTCATTAACAGTGTAAATTTTTTTTTTGTTATTAGTAATTGTTAAAAAAAAACTGAGATGACAAACAGAGAACAGATGAAAATCAAAAAGCGCGAACTTATAAAGACAAAAAAAACACAAACATATATATTTTTATTTGGTTTTCGTCCTCGTAAGTTCACAATTTTTTTGTCTCTTCTCTGTTTTCCATCTCAACTATTTCTAATAGTCACAACAGTGACAATTTTAAAACAAAATTGAACTTACAAAGTTGAATTTGAAACAAAATTGTTGGAACCAAGTTGGTTCTTTCAATCAAAGTTTTGATGTTAACAAAAGTATTTTATGTAAATTGTATTTTGACTTAGAAGAACAAATCAGAGGTTGTGCAAAATCAGAGGATGACACCACCAGAGGATACGTCCAGAGGAAGCAACCAGAGGATACAAATGTCACCAGAAGTTTCGGCCAGAGGAAACATCTAGAGGGTACCAGAGGATACACCTCTAGAGGATACCAGAGGATACACCTCTAGAGGATACCAGAGGATACACCTCCAGAGGATATCAGAGGATGTCATCAAAGGCAAACATCAGAGGATAACATCAAAGGGAAGGAAAAATAACATCATCAGAGGATATCTTTCTTGGCCCAGATCAGAAGGAAGCAAAGTCCAAAAGGAGACCCGGTCCAGACCAGAAGGAAGCTTGTCAGAGGAAGACTTGTTTCATACCAGAAGGAAACATAAGTCAGACTTGGTCCAGACTTAGTCCTGACCAAAAGATAGCATGGTCGTGAATATAAGACTCAGTCCAGACTTGGTCCAGACTTAATCCAGACTTGGCCTAGACCAAAAGATAACTAGTCTAGAACAAAAGACTTGGTCCATACCAGAAGATAGCTTGGTCCAGAACATAAAACTTGATCCAAACTTGGTCCAGATTAGAAGATATAATTGTCCAGAACATAAGACTTAGTCCAGATTTAATCCAGACTTGGTCCAGATCAGAGGATAGATGACCAGATTAAAAGATCAATGGTCCAGATTAAAATATCAAATGTCCAGATTAAAAGAACAATGGTCCAGATTAAAATATCAAATGTCCAGATTAAAAGATCAATGGTCCAGATTAAAAGATCAATGATTCAGATCAGAGGATCACATAATGGCACAAATCATATCACATGGCCCAGAATTGGTCGAGATCAGAGGATCACAGAATGGTACAGATCAGATCACATGGTCCAGAGTTGGTCGAGATCAGAGGATCACAGAATTGGTACAGATCATATTACATGGTCCAGAATTGGCCGGATAAGAGGATCACAGAATGGTACTGATCAGATCACATGGTCCAAAGTTGGTCGAGATCAGAGGATCACATAATTGGTACAAATCAGATTACATGGTCCAGAGTTGGTCGAGATCAGAGGATCATACGGTCCAAAATTTAAATCATGATGCAAATTAGTGAAGACTTGATTAAAATTCGAAGAAGACTTGATTAAATTTTGATAGAAATTTGATCAAAGTATTAAGGGGATTTGATTAAAAAAAATCACTGAAGACTTGAAGAAATTCGAATGCAATCTGAAGCTTAAAAAGATATGGTTTGAAATTAAAAGAAACAAGATTGGTCAACAGAATTTTCAAGTGCAATCTAAAGCTAAAAAGATACGATTTTAATTTAAGTGAAACAGGATTGGCCAATAGTATTTTCGAAGGAAATTTGAGCAAGATTTATTTCGAATTTAAGCTTGGACAAAGCCCTATTTGCAGCTATAAAAGGAGGCTTCAGGCAGCAACATCAAGCATCGAAAAACACAAGAACTCAAGCTTTATATTCAACGCAATCCGAGAGTTCAAAAAAAGAATCACTTGAGTGCAAAAGCAATATTTTCTAAGTGTTTTCGAGAGAGAAATTCAGTGCAACAATCAGCTTTCCAGAAGCAACAAAAGTGTGCAAGAATCAGCCCAGCAATCAGCTTTCTAGAAGCAAATTTGCAGAGTTCCAACCTTTGTAATCTAACCCAATAGTGGTGCAAATTCCTTCTTCAATCTGGGGTTGTCAGATTGTTAGGAGAAGACTTGACTTATAGAGTCAAGGTGTTGTTTTCGTTCCTCAAAAGTCTGGGGTTGTCAGGCTGTTTGGGAAGACTGACTTGGAGGGTCAGGTGTTGTAATTCAAAGGTTTTGAATTAGTGGATTAAAGCCTTCAGGATGAAGGGACTGGATGTAGCCAAGTTAATGGTGAACCAAGATAAATTGCTATGTTCTTATGCTGTTATTTTCCATTGCTAAGTCTGATTATTTGTTAATCAAGTAAATCACATCAACATTAAACAGCAAAAAGATTCAAAGTTTGGCAAACACAATTCAACCCCCCTTCTCGTGTTTGCACCTTCAAAACATGTATGCTTTTATTTGATTTTCATCCTCGTAAGTTCGCAATTTTTTTGTCTCTTCTCTGTTTTCCATCTCAACTATTTCTAATAGTCACAACAGTGACAATTTTAAAACAAAATTGAACTTAATAAGTTGAATTTGAAACCAAAAATATTACAAAGACAAAATAAAAAAACACTTACTTACCGGGACCAAATATATATTTAAGTCTAAAATATATTATAAATTGACTAAATATGAGCTATTTCAACATCAAACTAAAACCTTAAGTTCTACCGTACTTTAAACTAGACATCATCCCCTCATCTTATATTGGTAAAAATTAATTTAATAACTTATTTCCCCAACTGGATGAAACCTTTTCTTATAAATTAGTACGGGCTAAAATACTTTTCTCTTACACCAATTTCCTCAATCATTTGAGTACTTAAATTAAACAATACTATTTCCCCATCTTCTTTGAGGAAAAATAAATCTCCATTCTTTCCTACTTTTATAGGATATTTAATGCAATCTAATGGTCCAAAAGTGAAAAGTTTAGTCCATGATTTTCTCACACCAACTTCACCTAAAATTGATATGTCAAAATTAGTTGTATAAAAATAGTCCATGAGATCAAAGCAATTGACGCATTTAACACATCAAGAATATTTGCCTTGAATGAATGTTATATTCATCATCCAAATTTGAAGACATGATGTCTAAGTATATGAGTGTTGTAAGGAACACCTCATTAACCAGGTCAAATGATGCCAATGCTATTTTATAATCAAGAAGCTCAGTATAATGCCACCAATGACACCTTCCATCAAAGTACAATTGTTCACCGATAAAACTACCACGAATAGAATATTCAAACACGTCATTATCCAGTTTTCTCAGTTTTCTCCAAGAGTTACTAGGCTAGACATCTCTCATAAGAAATCGTTTGATATATCTTCTCATGACATGCCAAGATTATCACAATCCCAGCTACATGGTTGATTCTTCAAATACATATTTTACATTGTTTTTAGTTTTATTTATCTTCGATCATTAATTAATTTGAAGATTTATTTTATATATTTTTTCAATTTAATAACATATTTCTGTTCTTTTGCATTGACAAGGAGATGCTTAAGTTCTTATTTCCTTGATTTAAGTATATATTTTTTGTAGTTTCGTTATTTTAATGCAGCTCTGAATTTTGAAAAGAAATTAAAACCACCTATGTGGAGTATTTCAACTATATATGGAGTTGTAGATGTTCAAATGGAATCAAATCAAATGCAAATGAAAGCCAACATTCATATCTACAACAGAAAGACACTACAACCAAATTTGGAATCAAAAGATGATATAAATGCAGTAGAAATCAGACATCAGATGATGTGTGCTAGAGCACAAATGTTTAGGCCTTAGGCACATTTATGCCGTTTTCACAAATTATTTCTATCCCAGGAGCGCTGGAGCGCCCCTGACTTGTATAAGACTAGTGTCTTAAAATATATTTAAAGCGTGCTATTTTCTGTTTTCGTATTTTAATATGTGTAAATTATTACAATTGTAGTTTTATTAGTGTGATTTAATTTTATTTGAGGTAAAATTATTTTCATGACTAAAATAATTTTGTATATAGTAATAAATTGAAATGGACTCGATAAAAATTTAATTGGGACTCATTGAGGTGATTTGAAAATTGTATAGAAACCATTTATGTTTTTCGGGGTTGAATTATTAAAATGGTATTATTTTTCAATAATTTATTGACATGCTTTTCGTTCCATCTCTTTTATATTGTTTTGAGCAATTACTATAAAAATTTGTTTAAGATTCTGAATTGAATAAGATCCATGTACAAGTAATTTTATGACTTACTTAATACTATTAAGTAGTGACAATTTTGTCAAAATCTGTAAATGAAATTTTATTGTATTTGAAAAATCAAGGGAATTCCACTTGATGCTTAGTTTTCAAACCAACTCAGACTTTGACAAAATTTGAATATGACTTTTGTGATATACTTGTGACTTAAGAGGAATAGATTTTATTTTATTTTTTCAATAAGAAAATATTACTTTTGATGACCGATTCATTTTCAAGATGAAAATTATAATTAGGCATATTTTATATCATCTACTACTTTATTTGTAACGAAGTGATTTAAATTCTTCGGGATAAATCATATTTTCAATCTATTTATTATATTTTATTATTTCATGGTTAAAATCTAGTTGAAAATCTCTTTATAAAATTTTCTCGTGTTTTGGATTGTTGAATAATTTTTACGCGACGAAAAAAATTCAAATAAACTTAGAATTTATTTTAGTTTTTAGTAATATTTCTAGTTAAAATTAGAGGAAGTTAATATTTTTTAAAGAGAAATATTTACGAGAATATTTTTCCCCACTCGCATAAATTTTTATGTTAATATATTTGTTTGCAAATTTTCATTCGGAAAAAAATTTATCAATAGAATTATTATCGTTAGTGAGTCTAATTACACTATTTAATTATCTTGAGTCATTATCAACAAAAGAATAAAGAAAACACAAAAAGAAGTATGTAAGAAAAGGTGAAAGAAACATTTAGTTATTAGTAAGGAAATTAGGAGTACATGACAAATCTGTCTCTAACAGTAGGGGAAAATGATCAATCAAACCTTACCAAGAAGCCAAATTGCAAACAAACCCAGGACCCCTCCATCAAACAGAGGTGGTATGTTGATGTTTCCTCCAGTAGCTTCTTCATTGAATCCAGACATGTTGATCCCTTAGATCTTTCCTCAAACACTGTAAAGTGCTCAGCCTTGAGACCGAGCTCTGATACCAATTGAAGGTGCAAACACGAGAAGGGGGGTTGAATTGTGTTAGTCAAACTTAATTACTTTTGTTGTTTTGTTAAATGTTGATTTGAATTATTCGATAAATAACTAATCAGATTCAGCAGCGGATAATAATAACATAATAACACAGCAATTTATATTGGTTCACCGTTAACTAGGCTACGTCTAGTCCCTTCCTCCAGAAGGCCTTTTCACTAATTCAAACTCCTTTGAATTACAACACCACTGACCCTTCAAGTCAGTATTCCCAAACAGCCTGACAACCCCAGACTTTTGAGGAACAACAACACCTTGACTATACCCGCCAAGTCTTCTCAAACAGCCTGACAACCCCAGACTTTTGAGGAACAACAACACCTTGACTAAACCAGCTAAGTCTTCTCAAACAACCTGACAACCCCAGACTTTTGAGGAACGATAACAACACCTTGACTCTACAAGTCAAGTCTTCTCCTACCAATCTGACAATCCCATATTGAAAAAGGAATCTACACCACTATCGGATTATATAATAAAGGATTGAAACTTTGCAACGTTGCTTCTGGAAAGCTGTTTGCTACACTTATTCTTGCACTCTTTTATTGCTTCTGGAAAGCTGATTGTTGCACTGTATTTCTCTCTTGAAAACACTTAGAAAATATTGCTCTTGCTCATTTGTGTTTCTCTCTTTTGAACTCTCAGATAACTTTGAATTGAAGCTTGAGTTCTTGTGTTTTTCGATGCTTTATTCTCTAGCATTAAGCCTCTATTTATAGTTGAAATTAGGACTTCACTGATGCTTTACTTCTGGAATGTATTTCGATTAATCTGTTTTGAGAATATTCTGGAGTAGTTTGCTCATATTCTGTTTTGAGTTTTTTGCTCACTAATGCTTTACTTCTGGAGTGTATTTCAATTAATGTGTTTTGAGCATTTTGATCCGCTTCTGTTTTGAGCATGCTTTTAGCTAGATTCTGTTTCTCGAGTCTTTTGCTCCAATTCTGTTTTGAGCATTTTTTGTCAGATTCTGTTTTGAGCATATTTTTAGCTAGATTCTGTTTCTCGAGTATTTTGCTCCAATTTTGTTTTGAGCATTTTTCTCAGATTCTGTTTTGAGCATATTTTTAGCTAGATTCTGTTTCTCGAGTCTTTTGCTTCAATTCTGTTTTGAGCATTTTTCTCTAATATATTCCTATGACAGATTCCTCTGATGATCATCCTCTGGTGACGTCATCCTCTGATTTCTGCTTCTGGTGACGTCATCTTCTGGTGACATCATCCTCTGATTTTTGCTTCTGGTGACGTCATCTTGTGGTGACATCCTTTGGTGACGTCATCCTCTTATTTCTGCTTCTGGTAATGTCATCCTCTGATCTATTCTTCTGGTGACATTTTTCATTCTTCTTCTAAGTCAAATATGTTATTTTCATAAAATACATTTGTTAACATCAAAACTTTAATTGCAAGAACCAACTTGGTTCCAACAGTAAGGTAAAGTAGGGATCCTGTCATTCCTTTATAGGTTTTCTTGTTAACTTTTTGGCCTGATTCATCTTTTTCAAGTGAACAGGTAGGGTGCATTGGTGTAGCCATAGGTTTTCAATCACTCGTCTTAAATTTCTTGAGAAACTCTTTTGTATATTTAGTTTGATGAATGTATATACCTTCATAGAGTTGTATCCCTAAGAAGAACTTAAGTTCTCCCATCATACTCATTTAAAATTCAAGTTGCATCAATTTAGAAAATTCTTGGCAAATAATGTCATGAGTAGATCCAAAAATAATGTCATCAACATAAATTTGAATAATAAGAATGTCATCTCCTATTGATTTCTTAAAAAGTGTATTATCTACTTGTCCTCTTTCAAATTTATTTTTAAGTAAGAAGTTTCTAAGTCTATCATACCACGCCCTAGGTGTTTGTTTTAGACCATATAGAGATTTCCTAAGTTTAAAACATGATTTGGAAATTTAGAAATGTCAAAACCTAATTTGCTTGTATCGTCTTATTTTTCAGGTTTGTCTGCATCTGCTTCCTTTGGTTCTGGTAAACCTATACTATCATCATCTTGCATTGACTTTTCAAGGTCAAGTTGTTTGTCATCAAATCTAACATGTATGGATTCTTCCACAATCTAAGTTTCCCTATTAAACACTTTATAACCCTTAGATCTTTCAGAGTATCCAATGAAGGTACAATTTTCAGATGTATAATCAAATTTACCAAGGTTATCTTTAGTGTTCAACATATAACAAGTACAACCAAATTGTTTAAAGTAGGAGATGTTAGGCTTTTTAACATTCCACAATTAATATGGTGTTTTATTCAATATAGACCTAATTAAGACTCTATTTTGAATATAACATGCAGGGTTAATTGCTTCAGCCCAAAAGTGTTTTGCAACATTCATCTCATTTAACATAATTCTGGCCATTTGTTGGAGTGATCTATTCTTTCTTTCTATAACTCCATTTTGTTGGGGTGTTCTAGGAAAGGAGAAGTTGTGAGAGATTCCATTCTCATCACAAACACTTTCAAAGAACTTGTTTTCAAATTCTCCTCCATGATCACCTCTAATTGTTACAATCTTAATACCCTTTTTATTAATTACCTGTTTGCAAAATATGATAAGTACTTTGTGGGATTCATCCTTACTTCTTAAGAATTTTACCTATGTCCACCTAGTGTAATTATCTATTATAGCAAAGCCATATTTCTTTCCACCTAGAGAGCATGTTTTCATTGGCCCAAAGAGATCTATATGTAATAGCTCAAGGGACTTTGAGGTAGAGACTGAGTTCTTAGGGGTAAAGGAGTTATTTGATTGTTTTCCCTTTTGACAAGCTTTACACATATTTTTAGTTTTGTAACAAAGCTTAGGTAGACCTCTTACTGGTTGAAGTTTATTAAGTTTTGAAATCAATCTAAGGTTCGCATGACCTAATCTTTTGTGCCAAATTAGTTTCTTTTCATTTATTGACATAAGACACTTAACCTCTTGTTTCTCTAGACTAAACAAATTTATCTTATACATGTTATTTTGTCTCTGACCTATAAAGAGTACAGATCCATCCTTCTGACTAATTGTCTTGCATGTTTTTTGATTAAATATAATATCATAATTATTATCACTTAACTTACTAATACTTAATAAATTATGCTTAACACCTTTAACAAACAAGACATCTTTAATAGAAGAGGAAGTACCATTTCCAATTGTACCTTGACCAATAATCTAGCCTTTTTGCTTTCAACCAAAAGTCATTGTGCCACATTTGCTCAATGTTAGTTCTTGGAACATAGACTTTTCTACTGTCATGTGTCGCGAGCATCCACTGTCCAGGAATTGTGATTGATGTTTTTACTTGATTGTTGAGGACATCTACAACATATAAAATTTTGTTCTTAGGTGCCCAAATTTGGTCGGGTCCTAGTTTGCTAGTCTTGAAAGGTTTCTTGTATTTCCTTGTATTTAACATGGGAAAGGATAATTTGGAGTGAACTTTCTTGGAGCAAATAGTACACAAGATATTAAAGGGAATAAGTTTAGGTTCAGTTAGAGTTTCTTCAAATCCTAGACCTCTTTTACCATTTCTACTGACTCCATAAATCATAGAAGCATACTTGCTTTTTTCCATACCATTAGCAAGAAAATCTTGAAATACTTCTTCATGCTTATTAGAGTTACATGTGGTATTTTCAATTCATGTTGAACTATGATTACTTTTCAGAGTTACATTTATAGCCTTAAGATCAACAATATCAGTTTTCAAAGTTGCATTTTCTTTTTTAACTTTTGTACATTGATTCTTTAAAACATCAATTTCTTTAGTTAGGTTTGCATTTTATTTCCTAAGTGTTTTCAGTATTAAAGACAATTTGTGATTCTTATTCAAGAAGTCATTTATAATAGTAATTAAATCAGATCGAGTTAAGTTAGAAAATACATCAATTTCTTCATATGTTGATTCACTTCAAGAGTCAGAATCTGTGTTGGATCCAGAGACAGAGTTGGTATTTAGCCATTAGAGCCTAATTTGCTTGTTCTTCATCATCAGAATCATCCCATGTAGCCATCAGACTCTTCTTCTTGGGTTTGTAATCTTTCCTCTGATATTTCCCTTTCTCCAGATTTGGACATTCTGACTTGATATATCCAGGTTCATTGCATCCATAACAAATTATGTTTTTCTTGTCAGATTTATCATAATTTATTCTACTAGACTTCCTGGAATATCTTTGGGAAATTTCATCTTTCTATTGTGCCACATCTTCTGAATTTTTCTAGATATGAAAGCCAATTCCTCTTCCTCTGAGTTTCCATTTTGATCCTCTGAATCATCATCCTCTGATACTGTTGTTGCCTTTAGAACTTTCTTCTACTTAGATTTCAAAGCCAAGGTTGGCTGCTTCTTCTTAATCTCATCCTCTACAAGTTCAATTTCATGTGATTTGAAAGAGCTAGTTAATTTTTCCAGCTTAAGATTATTCAGATCCTTTTCTTTCTAAATGGCAGTGATCTTAGATCTCCACTTGTTTGGCAGACTTCTAGTATCTTCTTCACATGATCAGTAGTAGTATAACTCTTCTCAAGTAACTTTAATCCTAAGACCAGAGTCTAGAAAAATTGTTTCAATGTTTTCATCTTCTTCCATCTTAAACAACTTATACTTTTCGACTAGGAGGTAGGCCTTTGCTTTTTGAACTTGCTTGCTTCCTTCATAGGTCAGAATCAGACTATCATAAATACTCTTTTTTGTCTCCTTGTTGGTGCACTTGTCAAACTCCTTTAAAGTGATTGCATTTATCATGAATGTTCTGGACTTATGATGCATCTCGTACATCTTCTTTTGATCAATATCCATCTTTTCACTTGGAATCTCAATACCATCAGTATTCTTTGGAGCAGTATAACCAACTTTCACCAAGTCTCAAATTTTAGGATCTTGTGAAATAAAAAAAACTTTTCAGTCTGTCCTTTCAGTACTAAAAACATTCTCCATCAAACAGAGGTGGTTTGTTGATGTTTCCTCCAACATCTTCTCCACTTAATCTAGACATGTTGAACACTTTGATATTTCCTCAAACACTGTAACGTGTTCAACCTTGAGACCGAGCTCTAATGCCATTTGAAGGTGCAAACACGAGAACATGGGTTGAACTGTGTTTGACTAAGTTGATAACTTTTTCATTATTTAATTAAACCGGTTCAGACTTGATGATTTACTTGGAGTAGAAGCAATAACAAAACTAAAGTGACACAAGTATTTTATCCTCATTCACCACTAACTTGGCTACATTCAGTCTCTTCACTCAGAATGATTTAATCGACTAGAAGCAATAACAAAACTAAAGTGACACAAGTATTTTATCATCATTCACCACTAACTTGAATTATAAAGCAGTTTTTCCAAGCCAGTTTTTTCAAATAACCTGATAATCTCAGACTTTTGAAAAACACAAACCTTAAATATTAATTTAAATAATATTTAAATTAATATTTAACATTGTAATAAAATTAAATATAAATTATGAATTATGAGATTTAATATGAGTTCTTAAAAATTACACTATTAAAGTAAAAAATAAGAATTATTTCAATATAATAAAATACAATGAACGTCACTTAAAAGAACTCATATTAAGTTTAGAGTCGAATGTGCTCTTAGCAAGACCCAAATATAAAAATTTGCAAAAAATCACCCATGAAGGGATACACTGTAGCCTAATTTTTTTATTACTAATATGTAGTCTTTTAGTTATTTTTTCCTCAAATTCTTAATTTCTCAATTACTGACTTCTAAAAAATAGTTTTTTTTCTTCTTCAATTTCTTAACTTCTCTATTACTAACTTCTACCATTTCTTTGCCTAAAAAAACAACTTCTATCATTTCTTTCTTTTTCTTTCTGTTAATTTTCTCATTGCTATTAAGCAACATTCAGTGTCAATTACAAATCCAAATATTCAAAGGTCGCTAGGCGAGGTCGTGGGTAATTAGGAAGCACGTGGAGCTGCAAGCGGAATAGTGAAGACCTTAAAGATTAAGCAACACAATCAAGGATTAATTGGAAGCATATAATGTCATGTCAGTAACGGCGTGGCTACCTGCTTATACTAAAAGTTCTCTAAAACTTAGTTCAGCGGTGACACCATTTTACAAGCAAAACACAAATAGTAGTATCTTGAAATATTCACCACAACTGCAATTGCAATTGGGATTTAATCCCTCTCAACGCAACATTTTCACGAGATGCTATTGCAAAAGGAAAGAGCGAGAAACGCCTTTTTCATCACCGTTGCGGCAAGAGGATGATAGTCCATGGGAGAGTGGGGGTGTATGGAGCAATCTTGCTTTGTATTTATTCACTCTTCATATCCCTCTCAGTTTTGGAGGCTTATCTGTGGTTGCACTGCTCACAGGACAACAACCTCTTCGCCCACAAACTCAGGTCACGTCACCTTTATCATTTCTTTTTATTTAAATAAATATATCACAAATGTTAATTCAACCTCAGTTTAGTACAACAAAATTCCACAACATTTCAAATGGTTAACATGGTTCACCCACGTAGTTAACACAATTCTATGCGTGGTTAATGATGTATATTAAGATTGGTTGAACTTGGTTAACCACAAATTTGGATATTGTTAACTACGATTTCAAGTGTTTCAACGCTTGAAAATCAAGGTTCATCACGTTTAAATTTGTAATTAATAATTGTTTAACCATTTAAAAAATTGTGGAATTTTGTTGTCTTGATGTTCAAATAACATTTTGTTTAAAATATTTGAGTAATTTGCTTACTTTCTCCTCAAAATTACTCTATCAAAACGTATTTATGCATATATCGCCATAATAGTTCTTTTAAATTTAGTTACCACATTATTAGTCAATCAAACGGTTAAAGTGCTACTATATTTCCTCTTCATATAGATTAACTGGTAAACACAAAGAACAAATTTATTAATTGTTTTGTAACTTTGTGAGACTAATATGGTGATAAAGTCATAAAACCATTAGAAGATTATTTAGCATAATGACACCTATTGTTGCCATAGCAAGATAAGGTTAGGATGCACATCTTTTGTAGGCAATTTTATCTTGCAAATACAACAGGCTGGTGATCAGTAACTTTTTGCAGTTCTGCAAGGTTGAATTGGAAGTTGCTTTTTAATGTTTGCTCTACTTGTGCTTAGAGATAGCTTTCAATTTTAGAATTGAAGGGTGCTTTTATGTCTAATGTGTATACTACAAGTTTCTAAGGTAGGTTGTTAGGACATAGATTAGTAGAATTTGTTAATAATAGTTAGTTAGTTGAGGTTGTTATAAGGTTATTTGTATAAATAAAGAGGTTGTGGAATTAGAAAGGAGGATATCTTTGAATATTGTAATCAATTGTTGAATAGATTATAGTCTCTTTTGTGAAGGGGAAACCCTTAGGAGAGAGTTCTCTCTTAGTTCTTCTTATAATAAAACTGGTCTTTCTTAGGAATCCAATTCTTGGGTACATAGGTGCAGTAGAGCCTTTTCATGGTGTTTTGGCATTTGATCAGATATTTGAACACATGGTTCTTTTCATTTACTAATGCAGGCTTTATCACTTCTTACCATTCAAGTTCTCGAGTTTAATGCAGCTCTCGTTTTATTGAAGTACACAGCTAAGCCACAATATAAATTTTCAAATTTCTTCAAGAATAACAAGTTATTGAGTGACAGGAACTGGTTTTTGTCATCAGCTCTGGGATTTGGGTTTCTTGTTCTTCTGGTTTGTCTATCATCACTAGTTGCTGACAGATTATTTGGCTTTGAGGTTGGTGATTATACATATCTTTTCAAATTTCATTTCATTTGCATGGAAACGCATCATAAACTATATGTCTAACACATTTGTTGTAGTTCTCCTCTTTGATTATCACTTATTGAGGTTGTGCTACCAAGTGTTGTAGAAGTGGGGAGATACTAATAGCACGTACACTTCACATCGAAGGCATGTCCAGTGTTCGACACATGTCAGTGTGACACTGGCACAACACCGACACATATGGTTACGTTCAAATATTCATTTTTTCAAATTATTGCCGATGTTGACGTGTCAGTGTCGTGTTTGGTGTTTGTGTCTGTATCAATGTATAATATCATATTATAAACCAAAGATATGTAAATATAGTGAGGATCCAGCCTTTAGCACACAACAGAATTTCTTGGGTAGAACAGCTTATGAGTTATGACCCTAAGCTGTAAACCAAGGGGGTAAGTACTTCTTGATGGCAATTCTCTCAGCCTAATAGCTAGAGTTGTAGAGCTTTCTTAGTAGAACATTATGTTGCACCCTTTAATTTGTATTACTATGGACTCAATTATAAGGAAAAAAATGTTTACATTTGTTGGCCTCACGTATAAGTAAATGTCAATTAATCAACCCACATTTAATGTTAATTATTTAAAAAAGCACCGGTAAATTAATTCTTTAGTATTGTGAGAAGATGGCCATTTAGTTAGGGGTAGGCAAGTAAATTTAGTTTACACGGAATTTAAAAAATTAAATGTATTTAACTAACATCCTTAATAAGTATGAAAATAGTTAGTTTTGCTTATTAAGGATGTTAGTTAATTGACCAGAAAAGAAGAAAAAAAAGAGAACAAAGTTTCAAGGAGAAAAACAAACTGAACATCGAATACTTCAAATCTGAAACATTAAAACTCCTTTGACAGTGAAAGGAAAAACACTAAATCCTAATAACCACCCACTAGAATCATGGCCTAAGATAATGGCACAGTTACAATTTGCACACAATAAAAATAACCAGCAAAAGCAATTTGAAACATATGACTCAACAATAGTTTGACTTCACAGCAGCAGTCCTAAACACCAAGTTATGATCTGCGAAACTCATATTCGCCGACCGGCGGGGGGCTTAGTTAAGAATTTAAGACATCAGCAACCTAGTCTTGTATTCTTCAGTAGACAAGAGTAATAACTCCATCTTTATGTGCTTCCCTCAAGTCGAAAAACTTGATGTTTAAATGCTTTGTTTAATTTTCCCAATAAATACTGTATTTTGAGATATTGCAATAGCAGCTTCTTTGTCATTAAGAAACTGTGTTTTCCTCCTGCCTCAAGTTGAGATCAATCAAAATCTTCCTCAGCCGCAATTCTTGATTAATAGAAGTAGTTGCAGCAACAAATTCTGCTTCAGCAAAGGATTGGCCAACAATTTCTTTTCTAGCTCCATGAAAAAACACCAGAACCAAATGTCTTTTCATGTCTCAATAAAACCTCCTCAATCACTGTCTGAAAACCCAATAGCTTGAACTCTTTGCTCCTGGTAAATTTAATGCCAAATATCACATGTGTTTTTCACATATCTAAGCACTCTCTTTGACATCTAACTGGAAAACCTTCCAATTCTTTTGTGCTGTAACAATGAGTAAGAGCTTGACGATGTCGAGTCCAGCTATTGGTGCGAAGGTGTTTGAGTAGTCCACACCAGGTATTTAATCATATCCCTTGACCACGAGCCTAGCTTGATGTTGTTGGTTGAACAGTCAACATTAAGCTTGGTTCTGTACTCCCACTTGACTCTAATCACCTTTTTGTTTTCGGGTCGACTAACAAGCTCCCCTGTTTTATTTTTTCCAATGATGAAAAACTCCATTGCAGCTATCAATTTTTTATCTGTCTTGGTTTCATTATTGGTAGGTTTACAAACAGCAGTCTTGTATCTCTGGTGGATATCATACAGTAGTCTTGTGCCCCTGACAGAACTGTCATCAGTTATTTCATTAGCTTAAATGCACTTTTGGCCCCCCATTATTGTGATTGTGCGACTTTTGTACTGGTCTCTTTTTTCAAGTGACTTTGGTCCCCTAGGTTTTCCCCCCTTCTAATTTGGTAGTCCCCCTCCCAATTTTCCCCCAAATTTATGTTGAGGTGACACAGACATTATTTAGGAGCAGTTTTAAAACTTTCACCTTGAGGACAAGGCGAAACACCTGGGGAAGAGTTTTGTTAGTAATGGACCTCAAATTGTGAGGATCTATTCTAGGAGGAATTTCACCAACTTAACTGGACCTAGGACTACAATTATGTAACTTGTGTAATTATAAAATAGAGAGGAAAATAAGGGAAAGGAATTCGGTTTTTTCTGATTTGGTTGGTTGGGAGAGACTAGGTTGTCTAACTACTAAACGGTTACAAACAGTTCTATTAATGTATTTCTCCATACCTTCATAACTAATCTATGTTGGAAAGACAAAATTCCAAGAGTTTAATTAAATAAGTTAAAGGAGTATTTCTATTAAATTAGTTATTTTTGGCCAGTTTTAATAGTCTATTAACATAGGTCAAGGCTAATTATAGGGGAGTTTATAGTTTACATAGTCAACTGGGAGCTGGCTAGGCATGGTGGCATGGTAGGCTTTCTCATGTTTAGTGCCGTGTTGAAGAAGAGTGATGAATGGTGCTTGTACAGTACCTTCTTCCCATTGAATCGAATGTTTGGATGAATATTTCTTGATTGTGATTTTGAATGAACTTGATGTCATAAAATTGGTTTAGTTAAAATTGAATTTGGAAGTGAAGTTATTTATATTTCGTTTTTGTTTTACTTTTATACCAAGTTTGAAGTAAACGTTAAGCGTAATTTTTTCTACTTTTTATCACTTATAGTCAAACCAGGTTTGGAGCCAAAATAAGTTATGATACAAAGAAACCAAACGTACCAAAATCACATTTGCCAAGGGGAAAATCACTTTTCACATTCTCCGCTACATACATGCAAAAACATGCACCAAGACTACTTATCAATGTTATGAATCATTCATGGAATTTGCTTTACTTATATTAGAATTTGGGTTGGGTCTAGCTCAACCCCTATAAAATCGGCTTGTAAGGTAGTGTTTCCCCCACTTATAAACACACGTTCAAGCATTATTTCATCTAATGTGAGACTCTATAACAACTTAAAAAGGCTACCTAGACACTAAAAGCATAGTTTCCTAGAGTGAAAGAGTTGATGCTTTCTGAAGGGGGCCCAGGCTTTCTCTAATCACATTTAACACCTCATTCAATGGATTGGAAGCATCTATTTTAAAACATCATAATATTCAATCCCAATGTACTGCTACAACTAGCGGAATAGAAATGCTATGATTATGTTCTTTCTTTTTAGACATCTTTCTGTACAAGCATCAAGTTATTTGCATTAGTATATAATTATCATCAATAATCTTGTCTCACAATATAAGGCCCCACCCTATCATGGAACGATCTGTGGTATCTTTTCTTTTTCTATTATCAGGAATTCTAGAGATTTGCTTTTGTTGTAATGATCTATTATCCTTGTTTTCATAATGAAAAAAGTTACTGTCAAATTGCTTTATGTTTGTATGGTTCTTTTTATTTCTTTAAAATGAGAGTTTCTTCATACCCGGTAATACATGTTCGGTAAATATTAGCTTTTAATTAAAATATTTTATATGGTTTTCGAGAACCGAAAATTATTAGATCAGAGGGCAGAAGTTGAAAACTGAATATCCATGATATAATTGAATGATTGTTTTATAAGTTTGTACTTTAGCAAAATGAGATGGATTAAAAGTTATGGAATGGTATTGTTTTATATGCTTGCAGGCTGTTAGCAACCCTACACTGAAGGAGATTCTCCTGAACAGTGATATCTCAAGAGTTTCTTGTGTGGTTGCATATTGCATTGTCACTCCTCTTTTGGAAGAAGTTGTTTATAGGGGATTTCTATTGACATCACTTTCTTCTACGATGAAGTGGCAGAAAGCTGTAGCCATAAGCTCTGTTATATTCAGTGCAATTCACTTCTCTGGTGGTAACTTTGTACAATTGTTCATCATTGGGTGTGTCCTTGGATGCTCTTATTGCTGGACTGGAAATTTGAAGTCTTCCATTGTTACTCATTCTTTGTACAATGCTTTGACCTTAATAATAACTTATTTTTATTAAATTTTATGCGTAAGGAATCAATGAGCAAAGTTCTGAAAATAAATTCTTTATTTTATCATCTTTTGTTAACATACTAACATTTTTATGGCCTTTCTATAGTGAACAAAAGTAAAATAGTGTTGCAACTATGTATAAGTGTTTTTTTCACCATCATCTCATTTGATTTAATCGCCTACTTATTGATTCAATGGTGAAAACAAAATTGTACATGGTACAACATTTACTTCATTCCTTAATGTTATTTTGACACAAAATTAGGTGTCTAACAACACTGTACGAGTCAAAAAAGAAAAAACATTATACTATACTAAGCACTTTTTTAGTAATTTTTTTTTCTCTCATCGATTTACGCGCATATTCATTTTTGTATTTTAATATATTGTCAATATACATATACATAGTCTAAATAACACATCTTTATTAATTAGTCTAAACTTTTCAATTAATTTATTTATAGACTGTTGGCATATTGCTACCATATGTAATTTTATATCCATTATCCAAGGTGGCATGTTTCAATTTATTGAAAATTTTAATAAAACAAATAACAAAAGATAGACATGGAAACCATATAATATAATATAATATATAGTAGATTAGTATAAGAAGCACTCAACCATATACTCTATAACCCCATCGTGGTCCCAAGAAAATTTATTTTTGTGCTGTTTAGATGTGTACTTCAGAATAAAAGAATGTGATATTTTGGTGCCAGCTAGACTCTCTCACCTTCCAGTTGTGTCAGTATCGCTGAGGTGAAGGAATCAAATACCGACATGTAAACTTTATGTTTATCACACAATCAACGTAATATTAAAGATTGACTCAGATCAAAGTTTTAAGGCAGTTGCATCCACCGATGAACGACACGTGTCCCACGATGCGTTGGATCTCACTAGACCTTCCTTGTTTAAAAAGGTTTCTTCCTCTATTGTTTTCTATTTGCTTTTTAACTTGTAGCTCTCTTCTCTCTCTCTAAAAAACCATATCTCTCTCTCATACTATGGGTGGGTTTGAACAGCAGGTGAAGTACAGAGCCAAGGAGGTTAAGTCATTTTTCAAGAAGGGAGTGAAGATTGTTGGAAATTCATGGAAGAAAGGATGGAGCAAAGTCAAGCATATCAAAAAATGATCCATAAATATTTCAACTCTTATTGTTTTTATTTTTATTTTTATTTTTTCTCTCTTGTTTGTATTTTATCTTCATAGGTTTGGTTTTTATGTATAATTCGATCTTCTGAGTCTATATACTTGTTTTTTTTTTCTTTCCTTCTCCTCCCTTTTGGATTTCTTATGGTGTTTTTAGGGATTTTATTATTTTCGAGAGACACTGTTTGACTTTTTTATGTTTTTTGAGTTTAATTACTACAGACATATAGTATTTCTTTATATTTTGTATTTATTCTGAATCAAGTTATTGCCGTTTATTTTATTTTATTTTTTGTCACGGATTTATCACTTAATTTTGTTTTTATTCATTTATTTGATGTTTGAACGCATTATTAAGCGAGTTCTATGACTTATATAATGAAGAAATAAGATATGTTAGAATTTGGATTTGGATAGTCTCAACTATCTCACCCTTAAAATTTATTGTGGTCCCATTTATATAACTTTTAAGTCTAGAGTTCAAGATCATAACTCAACTCCCTTATCTCTTACGTTGTATTTTAACATGAGAGGATTTAAATTCGTTAAATTATATCTGAGAGTAATTGGTAATCAAAATCGAACACTACATTAAACCAAAGTCGATATCATTCAAAGGTCTTGTGGTCAAGTTGAGGTAAAATCGAATAGTTACATGATATTTTAATTTTTCTTATCTAACATATTAAACAATAGATTAAATGATATTATACGTCATTTATTTTATTTATGTATAACACTTAAATATTTATTTTTATTTTTATTTAAATTATTTATCTTTTAAATCATTTATAAAGTATTTTTTATGTTTTAAAATATTTACAAATTACTTCTAAATAAAATTATTATTTTTAAATGTTTACAAAAACCAATCTGAATATGGGCCAATAGTTCAAATTGTGTGGGACTTTTATCATCTACTAGTATAATATCGTGTATCTGGATGCTACGTCAAAAAGTAATTGCGTGTTTATGCCTTAGACAAATGATTTAATTTAACTTTAAATATGTCATCGATACTTATAATTATAACATTTTTTTAAATATAAATTTATTTTAAAATAATCTCTCATACTAACTTCTATTAAATAAAATTAAAAATTAAAAATTTAATTATTTTTTAAAAGGGTGACAAAAATTCAAAACCCGAACTTCTATCATCTAAATTTCTCTAAAGTTATCAAAGTTTGAAGATTGTTTCCGAAACAAATATAAGGTGTGGTGGCGATTTGTTTGAAGAAACGTCAACAAGTGTAAGCTTTCTATTTTTCCCTAAACTAAGAGGAATGCTTCCGGTGAAGTTGTTTTCCCAAATCTGTATCCAAGTTCAGAAGCTTTCCAAGCTCGGAGGAATCTCGCCGGTTAATTCACAATAAGCAGCGTCGAACCTCACCATCGCCGAAAGATTACCAATCTCCGGCGGAATACCACCGTCGTAGTTATAGTAACCAATGTAAAGCTCACGGAGGGAAGTGAGGTTACCGATATCCGACGGAATGGGTCCAGAAAGCTCATTGCTGGAGACAGCAAAATACTCAAGATGAGACCAAGTTCACATTCCAACGGGATTTTTCCGGTGAAAAAATTTCCACCGAGATGCAAATGCCATAGATTTTGCATGCGAGTAACAGAATGCGGAAGAGAACCGGTCATGTTATTATTGTAAAGATCAAGATACTGACATTTTTTATTTTTGGCCACATTTCACTTAGCCACGGGTAAAAAAGTGTGGCTTGAAACGGAAATAGACAACAGTTTTTTGAGTGTTGCCTATAATTTACTTATAGAGTACAATTTCTTAACTTTAAATGAAAAATTGTTACATATTTTGTTATTGTCACCGATTAAGCCACAATTTTAAAAGTGTTGTTGTTTTACCACGAAGAAAAACCGTTGCCTAATTAAGTTTAATAACTACACATTTTAAGTATGGTCTAAAGCTATAAAAAAATGTGGCCTCAAGTTAGCTTAAATAATAATTAATTAATTATTGTATTTTCTTTGTTTTCTTTGTTGTTGATGAAATAGACTGCACTTAAAACTTTCATCTGGTAAGAAATAGTTGTTTAAGAAACAAAATGAACTTAAACTAGTTTAAGAAATAGAATGTACCGTAAACCCTAACTCTATTTTGAAACTTCACTATTTCCTCTTCATTCACTCACCATCCCCAAGCAATCTAAACCTTCACTCTTTCCTCGAGTTGTTGCTCACGATCCTTCTCTATTTCCCCTTTGCGTTGCGCATTGCTCCAGTATCAACAGTCTTTCATTTTCACGATTTGTTGTGTCTCCTTTTTCTCCGTCTTCGCTCATCGAGGTATTCATCTTCTCCCTCTTTGCTTATTATTTTTGCTTGCTCCTTGCATTTTGGAAGGATTTGGTAGATATTTATTTGTTCGACTATTCGATTAGCTTGTTCCTATAGTAATAATTGTTTGTTCCAGATTTATGTTCTGATTTATGCTTTTCTTGGTTATTGGTGTGATTTTTGTTGTTTTAATTGCTTGGTCTTGGCAATAATAATGAGATTAGGCTAATGATGGAGGATTTTTTTGTGTATGTGGGTGCTAAGGGGAGTTAAGGGCATGTTATGCTTTTGCCTATCTTACTGTTATTTTACTATATTCCCATTGTTTCCCTTGTTCTATGAACTCAACATTTGCTAATCCCTGTGTTTATGTGGTATGCTTTAGTTTTTGTGTTGTCACGTTGTTTTAATTAGTCTCCTATTACATGCCTTAATTATTTTTGCTTATGTACTTCTACTTTTGGAACAAATCTTTGAAGTATAACATGAGTGTTCTCTTATTTAAGGAGAAACAATGTAGAAATAGGGGTGAATATTTTACCACATTTATTGGATGATCATCAACTTAAGTTGACCAACATTGGTCCTCAAATAACTTGGTACTTAAGATAATGTCTTAGATCATTAGCTTATGACAACCTAGCAGGTTTTCCCTCTAATGTTAGAAACTCTGAATTCAATATGTTTATTTTGGAATATGTTTCTTTTAAAGGAAATAGTTCTATTATTTAAATTGAATTAATTTATATTTAAGTATGAAAATATTTGAGAAGACACAGATGATGTATTCATATTTACTTATCTAAAGTTCTGAACAAGAAGGGTAAAATAAAATTAAGCAAACTGTAAAATCATGGAAAGTATGAGTCAGTTTCTAAGTATTAATTTTTCCGGTAATTTGTATCTTAGTGATCATCTAAATTTAACTTCATAAAATAAAGAATAAAGAAAATATAAGGAGTATTTAGAAGTCTCTGATTTCCTTTTTGAGTTTAATTGTGAATTCTAAAATTTAATTTTTAATCCTAGTTAGAATAACTTGTAAGCTCACCTATTATCGATCCCGGAATCTCGGTGTGGTGGACTGACTTATTGCGATGCTGTCGGCCGTGGAAACGCCTCTGACGGGTGTGAGGCCAGCGACTGTCCTTTGTTTTGCCAAAGGATTTTATCTCTAATCCTCCGTATACAGTTTTCATTTTATGTTTAGATTATAAACTGTTTTTTTTTTTTTGCCTTGTTGGATTGATTGGGTGGAGTTCTTATCAGTTTCATTTAGTTTTTTTTTGTTGTCTTGTTGGACTGATTCGAAATCATATTTGTATACCAAGGCAATTTTTTATTGTGTCTTCAAAAGTTAACAATCACACACTGCATAATAACAATGGAGCATAACTTTAAATGCCACAATAAGACCTTAGATTTTGCAATAATTTGATAGGAATTGTTTGGTAACATTTTTTCCTGTTTTTTTGGCTTTATTTTAAATCCATACAGAAATTCAAGAAGATAACGAGGGCAATCCAGGGTGCTCTTATTGTTGCTTCAACTCTTCAAATAGTAGTTGGCTTTAGTGGCCTTTGGCATAATGTTGTAAGGTTGGTCTCACATTCTTACTAAGTGGCATTAAACTTTCAGTCTAAAGTTATTATTCCTTCCGATATTATTGTCTTTCTTTTAGGATAGATTTGTTTCCTGTAATATAGTCCTATGAAGGTAAAGTAGTTAGGAGCATTAGTCTATATACAATGCATATTTATTATGTTTATGATAATCATAAAAAAATAGTATTTAAAAAAAATTATTTTCAAATCTTTCTGTCTTTGTGTTAAAAATGTAGCTCTAGTGCAGTCAGAGTTAAGAGTATCTTTGACATGTATGCTTATTTGTCGTTGTACTACCTAGCTAAATTGATTTTGAACTACATATTATTATAGTTTGAGTGATTTGTGCAATTGGATATGGATTAGCCAAATGTTCTTATCTGATGTAAGTTTGATTTTTTCTGCAGGTTCTTAAGTCCACTTTCAGTTGTTCCATTGGTTTCTCTTGTTGGTTTTGGGTTGTATGAGTTAGGTTTTCTTGGGGTAAGCCTTCTACGACAATGTTACAGTGGCTGTATAATGTGTTTAACAATAACTGACTAAAATTTCATCAAACATTGATGCTTGTGTTGGATGTAGGTTGTTAAATGTGTAGAGATTGGACTGCCAGAGCTTATGTTTCTAGTATTTGTTTCACAGGTAGAGTTCTTTAAAGTTGCATACACATAGTTTCTTTTTTAATGTTTCTAAATCTCAGCCTTATGATCTAAGTTCATTTTATTCTTGATTTCCTTACTTTTCTAACACTATGGTTTCTATAAAAATGAGTTTGTTTAATAGTTAATTGTTGCCAAAATTTAATTCCAGTGAAGACTGCCATCGTAGCCAAAATTTAATTCCAATCAGATCATCAATATAGATACAAACAATACAGAGAAATAAAAGTTTGATAGTGTCATACTTGAAGTTCACATGTATGAAAATATAATCCTTTTCAAACAAATTTAGTTTTCTTGACCATTTACAAACACGTAGAAATGTTGTTTTTCCGTCACAAGTTTTGCATGGATTTTTGTCCATATCAGCCAGCTTTTGAAAGAAAAAACTATTGAAAAAATGGAACCTAGACTTTTTCTTCTTTTCAATCTTATTCTTCGGATATCTGCCAAAATTTAGATTTTTGAAACTGTTATACCCATTTTGTACAAGTTACAATGCTATCAGAATCCATTTGTTTTCTTGTTGCATGTTTAACATGATCGCACTAATGAAATTCCTTTTTAACATTTTCTCTATAAGTGCACACATATGGCTGTAAATTTTTATCTCTAAAACTCATTTATGAGAATCATATGAATCAATGCATATAGTTTAAACAAACTAAAAGATATATAATCAAACAACAAAGGAGAAAAGATGAATGTTCCATGGTTCACACACAGTAATTGATATAAGAATTAAATGCAACTAAAAAAGACAGAACAAAAGTGGAAAAATTATTAAAAAGGCATTCTTAACGAAGTGATGAACAAAATTTTGAGCAAAAATACAAGTAAAAAAATGTAATTTCTAGAAGGAAAACATGCATATAAAAAGTTACTGAATATAAAAATCAATAATGGTGTCATTTATATAGGTAGCTTGTTGTAACAGACCAACATCTGTCATAGTAAGGGTAATAGCATCTAGGTCCCCTCTTGGATATACAAGTTCTTTAAAAGGCTCCTTAAAACTGTCCAAATATGAAATTCCAGAATTAGCCACAGCTCCATCCCAAAAAATATCATGACATGTCCAGGAGAACTCAGTAGGACAACTTGATGGAGTATTCTCATTCACAAGTTCATCAGCCGCTAAAATAATTTCGATTGATTCAGTCTGCAAAAAAGAAAAGAAATTGAACATAGATTAATTCGGCAATTAAATCATACGTTAGGATGTAAACTCACAAATAGAGGTCACATTACACTGGATTGAGACCCTGAAGGAATGTGAGTTATTTGACTTCACTATAATGAAGATACACCCCCACTGGTATCTACTGTCTCAAGTTCAACAAAATTCCAATAACAAGTAGGTTGGCTTAAAGAGAAATAATTATCATGAAAACCATAACATAATTGTAATGTCAAAATTTTACTATAAGAGAAAACAACGAGGAATATTCTAGAATTAGACTAAATTGTAAACATAAAAGACTAAACAACAAAGCTAAAGTATATCTCCAACAATACCAATCAGGACACTCAAACTAGGAATTGAACATCATTTTCTTGTTTCAGTTTTCCTATAAAGTCCTTACAATTATTTTCCTAACGAACACAACAAAGCTTATATTGCTAGTATTTGTTTCATAGGTAGAGTTCCTTAAAGTTGCATACACATAGTGTCTTTTAATGTTTCTAAATCTCAGCCTTATGATCTAAGTTCATTTTATTCTTGATTTCCTTACTCTTCTAACACTATGGTTTCTATAAAAATGAGTTTGTTTAATAGTTAATTGTTGTCGTGCAGTATGTGCCCCATGTGTTATATTCAGGGAAAAATATCTTCGACCATTTTATTTACTATTGTAATTGTGTGGATATACGCTCATCTACTCACTATCGGAGGGGCCTATAAGAATGTTGCACCAAAAACACAATTGTCCTGCCGCACTGATCGTGTCGAGCTTATGGATGTCGCTCCTTGGTTAGTTGTGTTATTTCATTGAATTTAACCCTTAATGACAATCCTGTTAGTTTTACCGTGCTTTTATATTGATCTTGTAATTTAGATGCTTTTGATTTTGTATGTTATTTTAGTTGAAACTTATTGAGAAGAATTTCTCTTGCATTTTGAGTTTGCAGGATCAAAGTTCCATATCCCTTTCAACGGGGAGCTCCTACATTTGATGCAGGCAAAGCGTTTGCCATGATGATAGCATCTTTTGTTGCACTTATAGAAGTAATCTCTTTCTTTAGATATTCTCTATTTTAATTTTGAATAAGATTTGGTTTCTGTTTAATTGTTATTCTTTCTAGTGAAAATTATTTTCTTAAATTATACTACATACGTAATTTTTTCCCCCAAACTTCTAGGGATTTTATCAGTGCATTGCAGCTAGACATCTAAGAACAACATACCATTCTTACATGTTACATATATCCTTTTTGCCAGCTAAACTTAGTGAAATGATTCCTTTTAAAAAATCATCGATGATTTGTATCATGAATGATTTTGAAAATTACTGGTTATGAAACTTTAAATCCTAAAAAAACTTTTTGTTATATTATTATAATTAATATAATACATTTTCAGGTTGGACTTAAAGATCATCACCAAGATACATGAAGCTAGTGGAATGTATGGAAGACTTGGTTGTTTGATAAGACAATTGGTTTTTTTTTTTGGATGCCTAGTAATAGAGCTCATACAATATTTTGATAAGTAAATTGTTTGATTATCATGTATTGTTTTTTTTAGATGTTTTTTAATATTTCTGTTACAACATTTTGATAAAATCGTGGCCAATATTTCTGTTACAATATTTTGGATATCTAATCATGTTAATTATGTTCAATAATAATTATTTAATGTTAAACCGTGGCCTAAACAAATAGGCAACATCTAAAATATTTATGAAATGTTGGCAAAACCAACTCATAAAACCGTGGCCTAAACAAATAGCCAACATCTAAAACAATTGTGACCGAAATGTGTTACCAATGTTTCGATAACCGTGGTCTAAAGTTATATGCAACACATACAAATCAATTGCCTTAAACCAAAAAATGTTGCATATGCTTTTAACAACGTTATAAATGTGTTGCCTGAAACAGATATAATATACACAAAAATGTGACCCAATTGGATATGCAACATTTATGAAATGTTGGCAAAACCAACTCATAAAACCGTGGACTGAAACATTAAAAAAAACTGTTGTCTCTTTGAGTGTCTTCAGCAAACGGTTTTTTAGAATTCGTGGGCAAAAGTAAAAAACCGTTGCGTTTGCCAATAGGTCACGACCACCTACACCACACTTTGTAAGCCGTTGCGAAACCGTTGACTAACCTTTAAGCCACAGTTTATTTGGTTTACACCACACTTTTTTATTGTTGTCACAACTCAAAAATGTTGTAGTGAGAACATGAAGATTGAAGAGAAGTGAGAGCTGAGAATGGAAAGTACCGTCGAGTACATTGTTGGAGAGGTTAACAAAACGGAGCGAGAATTTGTTATCGGCGAGGAAGAGATTGGAGAGGTGGTCAAAGAGATCAGTGCTGGTGAGGATAAGTGAAGAGATGTCAAAAAGAGGTTACATGGCAGTGGAGATCACTACAAGTGATGTCGTGCAACTGTGCAAGGAACAGTGGGTTGTTGATGAGTTCCATCAAATGAGAGCATCGAGCAGTAGAGACAATAAAAATTAGGCTACTTGTGAGGTCACAAGACCGGGATGCAATCACATAAACTTTTTTTTATATATATAACAAATGATTAATTGTTAATTTAATAAATAAAAAGTAATTAAAAAAACTAAATTATATTAATAAAATCAAACAAAATACATTTAATTGAAAAAAATACATCAAAATTATTGTGGCTGAATAGATGTGTGAAAATAAATAACGTGTTAACAACTCCCTCTTATTTTGCAGCCTATCGTATATAAATTAGAAAAAAAATATAAGAGATTTGTAAACAAAATCGAATGAAGTTGCTAATTTATATACAGTAGGTTGCAAAATAGAAAAGAATTGTTAAAATAATATAGTATGTTATTTGTTTTGACACATTTACTCAACCGCCTTTAACTTTGATGTATTTTTTTATTAAATATATTTTGTTTGATTTTATTAATATAATTTAATTTTTTTAATTATTTTTTATTTATTAAATTAACAATTAATCATTTGTTATAAAAAAATGGCAATAGATGGCGATATATCCAGGATGCGGCATTTGGAGAGAAAAAATATCTGTGGTGAAAAAGTAGGATATTTTGGTCTATAAATTTTAATATATGGTATAATTAAGAGTTTTGAATAAAAAAGATGATATAAAAGAAATTCAATTGTATTTTTATGTATCATTGACATACATATTTTATGTTTTTTTATATTTATCACTAACAAATATTTGTCCCTTTTTTTTTTATTCATTAGTGACAAATATTTTCCGTAATATTTTATATTTATCAAAAACAAATATTTATCTCGTATTTTTTATACATGAATTATAAATATTTATCTCACATTTTTTATATTTACCATTTTATTTTGCCATATGCAGCCACTAAAGCATTAAAAATAGAGAACAAAAATTCAAAACCGAAATTTAAAATCTATATAAAAAAAATACAAACCCAA